>RJWM01024481.1:0-30772 GCA_004363535.1 Dasyprocta punctata | reverse complement strand
ATTGGTAGGGATTCTCTCATGCAACAGTTACCAGCTCCTGTCTGATTAGGTTAAATGAGTTGAAAAGATGTAAAAACACCACAAACACAACAAAAGTCAACATCATATCATTGGGAAACACAGACTAAAGAGATTTCAACACTAGGAAAAGAGCCTTTCCACCGTACATGATTATAAACCTGCAGGACAAAAATCACTGCAATCATAAGAAAACAAAGCAGCAAGATGCCTCTCCAAAATTTTAACTCCTCTCTAAAAGGAAAACTGGAGGTCGTGGAGAAAGTGAGGGGGCAGACCTCAAAACAGAAAGAGGAGGTATCAAACTGCTCTTTCACCCTGATTCCCAACCTTGGCATGAGAGAAGAGACCCAAATCTAAAGACACGGTGAAGGTGGGTGATCCCCGAGGTCCCCATAGTGGGTGACTCCAGAGGACTCCACAGATACATGCACCAGTGACACAGAGCAGTGGATGCTGTGAGCTAGAATGGCTGGTGAGTGACTCCAGTCCAAATGTGCTCTGTAGAGAGAGTTTGGCAGAGTGTCACTTTTGGAAGGGGCCAGGTGAACTTGAGACTCAGGGCAACCTTAGGTTGGCTTTCTCTCAGTGTCTCCAGTGGTGGGGTGAGGCACAGCCACAGGAGACATCTAGGATCAAAGAGTCAAGATCAGACCAGCAAGAGAAACCCAGAGTGTTGTAGGCCAAACAACTCATGGCCCAATCCCACAATCAGAGGCCAGGTCCAACCTGAACTTCTGTGGAGTTAAAAGCAACAGAATCGATACCTGAAATTGTTTCATCTGCAGGCTTTCTGAGATTATCCGGGACCCTGCCCTGATCCTATTGCAGAGTTTCTGGGATCATCCAGGACAGACCAGAGTTTTTTCTGGCCCCTTTGTCTATCAGAGATGGTGGAAACATGCCCTATATTGGAAAATACCACAAAGTTGTAGGTCAGGGAAGATAATCACAGGGTTGAAATCATGGAGAGATTTCTATTTTATATCTGTCTCTCTTGATTTTATTTTCTTTCTTTTCTCTTGATTGTTTTGTTTCTTCTTGAGTATGAACATTTGTTTTAGTTTTCTTGGTTATATTTGGTTCTTGTCTTTGCATTTTGTTTCTGTAGCTCCAGTCTTCTTCACCAGTTTCCCAAAGCTTGGACAAACTTTCTATGTTCTTGGTTTTCATCCCTTTTTCATCTATTATTTCTCTATTTTTTCCTCATGTGCCTTTTGCATTTTGTCTCCTGAGGGTAAAATTGCTCTAGAGGCCATGTTCACTATATATAACTTTCTGATTTTTTTTTTAGATTTTGTTATGTAAATATAAATCGTGTACCCATAATTTAAGTTGGCAAATTAATTGTTACCACATTTTGTCCCTTTCTAGATTGTACTTACTGCTATCATTATTTCTGATTGTACTATTTTAGCCAAAGTGACGTAGTTATGATCAGCTGTTATTCATTGTATACCAAACTCACAACATCCTAAGTTGTAATAGTGGCTTGTATGCTCATCTACAGATGAATACATAAAGAAAATGTGTTATTTATACATAATTGAGTACTACTCAACCATAAAGAAGAACAAATTTGGGTCATTTTTAAAAAGTGAATGGATTTTGAGGCCATAAAACTAACTGAAATAAGTTAAATACAAAAAGATAAATGTCACATTTTCAATAATATGAAGATTCAAAATATAAATAACTTAAAGAGAAAAATGTAAGAGCCATGTTAAGAAACAGGGAGATATACTCCATAGAAATGGGAAGGGAATCTGTTGAAAATGTAGAGGAAGGAGGAACAGAAGTAGTAAACATGATGAAGATGAGATGTGTGTGTATATCAAAATCCCAAGCTGAATATAACCACCATGTACCACAAACATACACTAATCAAAATTTTAAAAATAAAATTGATAAATATCAAATTTTTACATATTCAAAAATAAAGTTCATTTCTGTGACATTCTGATAAAACTTATTTATACTGTGGGAGGTTGATATTCAAGGTGACAGCCTAATTAATCTGGCAGAGAAAATCTTAACACAGTAGAGTATTCAGGCTGTGGTATATTTACTAGTGACAGCTTTTAGTCAGATATACTTTAAAAATTAGAAGCATAAAACTGAGTGAGAAGATTTAAAAATGTTGGTGTTTGGCCGGAAAAGTACACGTGTGGCCAAAGAAGGTAAAATTACTGAAAAGACTAAAACCATTAAAAAGAATCCAATCAGTTTGCATTGTGATATCTCAAGATATCTCGAAAGCATCTAAGCCATTGGCCAGGGTCCATCCTTTACAGTTGTAAGGGGGTAAAAGTACAAACACATTTGAAAGACTTTACTTTGACACAGTAGCACCAGGCCATCCGGCTCACACAATGCTATCTTGAAAACTATTTCTATGGGATATATTTCATCCTGTTTATCTGTCCAGGTACTCAGAGCCTGCTACAGTCATTGCCCAAAGGGGTCTGGCTATGTCTTCAATTGCTATGAAACTTTTTTATCATCCATGTGATGCTAGTGTGAGAGGCGTGCAGAATGCAAATTATGAAATCATGGAAGCTTCCACCAAGGTCTAAAAAGAAGATAAAAGAGGCCAAGAGACGTGTGTCAGAATTGCAATCCCGATTACTAGCTCTTATAAGGGAGATGAATGAAACTATGAAAACGAAGCTGAAGCTGCTACAGAAACTCTCATAAGTTAGAAAGGCCAGAGATTTGGAATGTCTGTGAAGGAAAGCTCTAGGCAGTGAGCAGTTAGTCTGACAGAGATGCCATATATACTACAGCATGCAAGCCCATAGGGATTGGGCTGCCCAAGCACTTTTTGGCTGACATCCTTGCTACCATAAGTTCCAGATGTTGGGCAAGGAGCTACAGAATTTTATGTTTTCCCTGCTGAAATTTTTGTTTTACTTTTGCCACAATTCTGCTTTCTATGCTCCCATTACTCCCTTTTGGAATGGGAATGTTTACTATATGACACACTGTCTTGTAAGTAGGTAAGGATGTCAGTTAGGAGTTCGCTTGGATCTTGGAGGGCATATTAGACTTAGACTTTTTAATAATATTGGAAATATTAAGACAGTGAACTCTTGGGAGGCAGGTGGGATGCATTTGCATTGTGGGATTGACATAGCCTTTTGGGGTCCAGATGTAAAATGTTAAGTTTAAAGATTATATATCCTTAAAACTTCAAGTGTTGGAAGCTTAGTCTCCACTAATTGTGGTATTGGAATATAGTGAAAATGCCCGAAGGAAGTAAGTAGTGGTGGGCATTTCTTTGGAGAGTAAATGTACCTAAGAATTAGCTCTTCTTTTCTCTCTGCTTATTGCCTACCATGAGATGAACTTGGTTCTTTCTTGTTTGACTGCCGCCATATTCTACTTCATATATGGCCTAAATCAATGGAGACAAATGAGCATACACTGAATCTTTTAAAACAGGGTCAAAGTGAACTTTTTCTCCTTTAAATTGTATTTCACAATATTGGAAAACTGACTAAAACAAAATACAAAATTGTAATACCAGGACATAAAATGGTTTTGCAATGCAACAGAGGAAGAAAGGGGGCATGATAGGAAGGGGAAGAAGAAGAAGAAAAATAAAACAGAAGCAGAAGCACAAGAAAGGAAGGAAGAAAGAAGAAGAAAAAAGGACTAAGAAGAGGAACAGGATGAGTAAGAAGGAGTAGGAAAAGACAGAGGAAAGAGAGGAGGAGAGGAGAGGAAAAAAGGAGAGAGGAGAGAAAGAAGGAGGCAGAGAGAAGCCAATAAATTACAAATAGTTCAATATGTTTTCTAGCATTATCAAACTTTGAAATTTCATGAATAATGAATTACAACTGCCTACCTGACAAGATGTACAAAAATCTTTATGATGAAATTTGTGCTTCAAAGAAAAATAAAAGAAATTCAGACTTCAAAAACTCCCAGAAAGTTTAAGTTGAATCTGAATCATTGAAATATTTTGGGACACTTTATTAATTTAGTCCCTCAATATGCACTGTCAGGTTTTGCTTGTAACTACGATTTTTTAAAAAATATGGTTTTCTTATATATGGTATTTTCTGAATATATTCATTTGTGTGAAGGAATTTGAAACATTCTGGATGTTTTAGAAAATCACTTTTTCCCCCCTAATTTCTAAAATCTGTAAATTGCTAAATTCTGCTTTATTTTTTACCAATTTTGTGTTTGTTTTTACCTTTGATTATTTTGTGTTCAAGTCTTCTTTTAATAGACAGGTCAATTGTGGTCCAGTAACAGGGTTCACACAAAAAGAGGACAGGTGACAGAAAGAAATTTCATGACTTTTGCAACAGACCTAGTGATTGGTTCAATCTGTAGAAGGAGTGTACCTTTCCTGTGAATTTTCATTTTTATTTTCATGGTTTATCCACAGATAAGGCTTAAACCTTCAACAAAATGACTCATGATTGACTATATATATCAGAACACATTTTATGTTATTTAGATTATTTATGTTTGCCTCAGTTTTCATAGCAGTTATATGTCTCCATAAGTTTAGAAATTACTTTAAATCCTATTTTTTGTAAACTTAGAGCAAAATGTCTGTCTCTTGAATTAAAAATATCTATTTATTTTCTTAAATTTAGAATCATTTTGGTATTATGTTGAGTGCTATTTATACAAAAGAAAATTGTCAAATTAGATTTATTATAAGCTTTCTGTATAAGAGGTAGTGAATATTTAATACTTAGCGATACACTTATTTAAATGACACTGCTTACTCTGTGCCCAACACTGTTATAAATTCTTTTTTGTTGTTTGATTTTGTTTTTTTTTTTTTGCGGCACCAGGGATTGAATTCACAACCTCACGCCTGTCAGACAGGAGCTTAAGTCACTGAGCCAAACTCCCGGCCCTGGTTTTTTGAGGCAGGGTCGCACCGTTTAGCTCAGGCCATCCTTGAGCTTGCGTTGTAGCCCAAACCGGCCTCAAACTCACAACGCTCCTCCTACCTCAGTCTCCCGAGTGCTGGAATTAAGGTGTGCACCACCACGCCTAGCTAGATGTTATAAATTTTTTTAACTATTCAATATGCATAATAAATAAGTGATCTAGGCAGTATTACTATTCCACTTTTTACCTAAGAAAAGCATTAAGAAGATAAACGTGACTGCTAAAGTCCTGCCTATGCATACTATTTAAATTCACTGTTTAATTATAAAAATCCCTAAATTTTTATCAAGTGAAATATTTCAAATATCTATTTGTAAGTAACTTAAAAAATAAATGTTCTCTTCACATTTGATGAGTTTGTCATATTCTTGAGAAAATTTAAGCACATTGTAAGTACTCATTTTTATTTCTTAATTTAATTGGTATTTGTCCACCAAGTTTGAGCTATTTTATCTGAATAATGATGTGCAATAATACGATTATCTTACTGCTACTCAGTAAACATAAGGTACTTTTCTTATACGAAATGCAAATATAATGCATTACTTCGACAGCAAGAAAAAGAAAGTGTATATAATTAACTTTATAAAATATCCCTTAGATAAGTGTTCCTAAAACCTGCAAAAACTGAGAAATTGCTATTAAATATTTTATATGTCAAAGATGAAACTAATAAAATATTTATAAGTAAAGGCAGGGATGGGTACATAGCTTGACAGCACAGTGCCTGCCTGGCAAGCATGAGGTTCTGTGTTTGATTTCCTTTACAAAAAAGAAAAAAAAAAGAAGTAAAGGCAAAAACCACATTTTTAGCTGAATGTGTTGGCACAGGCCTATAATACCAACACTCAGGAGGCTGAGGCAGGAAAATCATTACAAGTTTGAGACCAGTCTTGGCTACAAAGTGAACTCAAGTGCAGCCTGAACTGCATAGTGATACCATCTCAAAAAGACAGAAAATGCACACACACACACACACATACACACATTTTTTAGATCTACTGCATTTTACTAACATAAATCATACAATAGGAATGCCAATAAAATTACAACTAAATAAATATATTTTCAATAAAAAGCAAATTCAGAAAACAAATGCCACAGTATACTTGAATGAAGAGACAGATTACCAGGAGTGACCTGGAATGATGTATCTCCCTCCTTTTTGCCTCCATCTGCTGTCTCCTTACTGGCTATCATGATATTAGCAGTGTTGTTCTTCTAGGCTCTCATCATGTTCTCGACGCCTTGGAAAGAATTGTCTAAGAACTGAATCCTCCAAAAATAGTAAGCCTCTCCTCCTGTAAGTTGTAGGGTACAGATATTTTGTCCCAGTGATTGCAATGTGACTAATAAAAATGTACATAATAAAAATTAAGGTGAAGAAATTCATTGAAAAAAATAATGGTAATCCACAATCCACACAGATTTGAAATTTTTCCTTTTTTTTTTTTTTTTTGGTACTGGGAATCAAACTTATAACCTCACACTTGCCAGGCAGGTACCGTGCCACTGAGTTATAACTCTGGCCCTGAAATTTCACCAACAAATGATCTGCAATTGACTAAGAAAAGCATGAAAGAGATATCTCAATATTAAAAATGAGAAAAAGTGAAGATTGTATGTGAAATACAGATTAGAATTCATAGAAAAATATAGTAAATAGATATGCCCAAATATATTTGAAAATTGAGATGAAATAATTAAAAATGCAATTTGCTAGAATTGTGTGAAAATGAAGTTTATATTTAAGTAGCATTATTATATACAACTAGAAAATCAAAACACAGCAGATATCTAAACAAATTAATTCAAAGGGTCAGGGAATTTCAAATTTGAATAAATTTGAAAGAAATTTTAATCCCTCATTTATGTAAGTTATTCCAGATAATTCAAAACAAAATCATTGTACAGTATTGCAAAAAGATTTTTTAACTTTAATAGTAAAATTTGACAAAGCTAGAAAGACAAAAAAATAAGAGGTCAATCACTCTAATGTGGGTACATGTAAAGAAGTTCAACAAGGTACTTGGTGAATGTAAAGATAATAGAACCAATCAATAAAGAACATGTTATAGTGTGGTCAGATGGCCCCCACTTAAACCTCATGTAGTTATAGACGGGGCTGAGTCTGGCACTTGTGATTGGTTTGTTGTCTGGCACTGGGATTGGTGGTGAGAGTGTTGCACCTGCCCAGGAGTGGAGCTCATATACAGTGCAAGGGTGGGAAAAAGGTGTTTCTTTCTTTCTTGCTGATTCACCTTGCTGTTTTGCGGCCATCATGAATGGCTGCCCTACCACGCCACCCTTCCTTGAAAGCAGCTGATTATGGACTGAAACCTCCAAATAATGTAAGACAAATAAAAGTTTACTTGCTTAATTTTGGGTGTCAGGTGTTTTGTCCCAACAATGAGAGAAAAGTAAAAGTAACTGAGACAGACCCTAATGAAGCAAAGTATTGATTAGCATAGAGAGGACACTACTAAATAGCTAATAGAGTTAAAAAGGTGATCCAAACATGAATACTAAGCATACAAAAGAATGGGAGTCCATAAAAATGATCCAAACAGAAATCCAGCTCAAAAACATGTTTGATAACATGAGTAACAGAAGCAACCAATGTGAAGACAGATTGTGAGACCTGGAGGACAGGACTGTATTCAATGATAAATTAATGATAGATACTTTAAAAACAACAAGGAAACATTAAAAATAAATCCAACAGCTCCTAAATTACTCAAATAGGACTGATACAATAGTAATTGGAATTAATGAATAATCAAAAGGCAACACAGAGGGCATAAATAAAACTCTGTATACATAAGTAACAGCAGAAAATTTTCCAGACATGGAAAAATATGCAATATAAAGATAAGTGAAGATATAGAACACTGATAGTCATGATCAGAAAAAAAAATCACTCCACACTACATAATAATTCAATCTTTTTTTTTTTTTTTTTTTTTTTTTTTGGCACCAGGGATGGAACTCACAACCTTGTGCCTGCCAGACAGGCACTTAAGCCACTGAGCCAAACTCCTTGCTACATAATAATTCAAATACAAAGAGTAAAATATAAGAACAGAATCTGAAGGTTGCTAGAGAAAGAAACAAATTAGCCATAAAGGAAAATCATGAGAATTACAATGGAATTCTCTACACAAAACTTAAAGGCAAGAAGATGGAATGAAGTGCTTCATGTTTTTTAAGAAAACAATTTCCAACTCAGAATGCTATACCTTGCAAAATTATCTTTGAAAATAAATGAGAAATAAAATACTTCCATGATTTCCAAAAAATTTTGTAAATATGGAGTGGAAGAGGGGTTGTAGGAAGCTAGGGGAATGAGAAAAAAGCAATGAATCAATTTATATCATGTACAAGTACAAATTTACTATTATGAATGTGATAATTAAACATACCTCAAATGTACCAATGAACTCAATTAATTAAAAAAAAGTCTGTGATAAAGAAAAGCTAAAGAGATTCATGACCACCAAAAATAACGCTTAAATTTTCAAGAATATCCTACAAAGTGTAAATGAGGATAAAAATGCCAAAAGATTTTAGTAAAATAATATAACAAGTAGGTATAGCAATTGAGTAGAAGAGAAAGAAACACTACAATAGGAAATTGGAACAATGACAAGAATAAGTCAATACCTATCAATTATAAATAATAATGTTGTTTCAGCTCACAACCATAGTGTGGCACGAAAGGATGAAAGATTACTCAGAGTCACTGTCCAATCCATACTCCAAGAGGGCCCAGAGGGGCTTTCATTAACTAAGATCCCTCAGCATGTGAAAGTCTCAAATGACGACCCAAAATTGAAGTCTCTGTAGCCTTTTATTGATAGAACCAGGAAGCAAGGATATATAAAAAAGGCGCATCTGCTCAAGAACACATGTAAGGGACAGGGGAAGGACAGAGGAAGGTTAGGGTGGTCTGGTTAATGACTGACACAGGGACCAATCTAAATGATAGATCCTGAGTATGGAGAGCACAAAGGTCAGAGCATTCATTTCTTTCAGGCAATGCCTTTTGATGCTACTTGGACTTGTGGCCCTGAAGGTTGTCTTTCAATCTCTAACCATGCACTCCAGGAGTTTGTGGGCATGTGACTCCTCAAGTCCCTTACTGCTGCGTATCCATTTCACAGGTACCTTGGCTAGTGTGCCACGTGATGGACATGGACTCAACTTGTGAATCAAAAGACGCAGAATAATGATAAAAACCTCTGGTTTTAGCACAAGGTTGTTATTTCTTTTTTTATTTTCATTCTTTTTTTTTTTTTTTTTTTGGTAACTGGGATAAAACTCACGACCTTGCACTTGCCGGGCAGGCGCTGTGACACTGAGCTGTATCCCCAGCCCTAGACATGTCTCTTGTATAGAGTGTGCTGTTGGATTTTGTTTCTCAATCCATTCTTATATTCTGTCTTTTGATGTCTAAAACTTAATCATTTTTCTGATCACATCTCACATGTGGAGCTATATATTTCAAAAAATGGAATTAAATATGCTAACAAATATACAGCCCGCACAGATTGAAATCAGTACATTGATTATTCAATAACAGATTTGAGAGCACTTGCTATTTCTGAGAAAAGTGTATTTTATAATTCCATTATCCATATATCCATAGTTGCATGTGGATATATTTATTAAATTGGTGACTCCATAGGGGTTATAATTTTGAACATTTAATTGGGCACAATTATAGAAATTCATTCTACAAAAGTCATTTGAAATTTTCAGGTATTTTTCTGTATAGTAATAAGATGAATATTTAAACACAACTAATATTGTTTAAATTAATCAAACTTACAAAGTCTAAAGAATTCTTGCCTATATAATATATGAGCAGAGACATGGAGAAATAAATGAATTTTCTTGTGTTGGTACTAACAGTATACATTGATACAATTTGTAAAACAGAGGTACAAATTCAAAAAGATGTGTATACTCTAGAGTAACCTTCAAATTACTTTACTAGGCTTGTTTCCAGAAGAAATATTTGCGCACAAAATGTCACCAGATGTTCATTATGCAATTGTTTATGAGGAATGAATAAAAAAGAGAAACAAAAAAGTATGAAACAATGAAAATAGAGAAATTGACTATAATGAAAACAAAATTTCCAGTGGTGAAATATATGAATTTATATATATATATATATCCCTTAAAATAGTGAAAAGATAAATGAAATAATTTGCCACACAAAAGGATAATATCTTTTACATAAATATTATAATATGAAAATAATACTGAAATGATTTTAATTATATATGAAGTAAAATTAATTTGCATAGAGAAATATACAACTGACAACATAAAATGGCTTTAATTCTTCAGACAAAGTAAGACAGCTTTAAAGTGGCAATTTTTTAATTTTAAAGATATTATGTCTAAACATGGTAAAATAGTAGTGTTTTGGTGAATAAATGAATTATTTATTTAAATACCTTTCATGTGTCTCATATTTTAAGCATTTCAAATAGAAAGAAATCACAATTATTTACACATTTATACATAATTTCCTTCATGATCATCCTTGTTTGCATACTTAAAATTGGATTGTACAATAAAAAGCCTATTGTTTGAACTGGACTTGGCAAAGCAAACCTGTAATTCCAGCACTCTGAGAGGCTGAGGTAAGATGGTCACAAGCTCAAGCACACCTGAGAAACTTAGAAAGACTCTCTCTCAAAATAAGAGGAAGAAGAAGATGTAATAATAATAATAATAAGAAGAAGAAGAATAAGAAGAAGAAGAAGAAGAAGGAAGGAAGAAAGAGGAACAAAGAAGGTGAAAAGAGAAATCTTAATGTGTGTGCTTTCCAAAATGAAATATGTAACTAGGATGGTAAAAAATGAGTTACCCTATGTGTGAAATATCTCCAGATGATCAATAATTAACTGATTTCCATCACCAACTATTAAAAATAATCCTTTAATGGTTGCTACTCTTTCTACTACAGAGAAAGAAAAAGAATAATTTAAATTCATGATGAAAAAGAAAGAAATCCAAACCATTTGATAGTGGTACAGTTGTAATTTATATGTACAGAAATCAAACATATCAATACTATATATCTTTAGAAGAAAAATTTTAAGTATGGTAAATAAGGATGGTCATAAAGGAAATATAGATAAATGTGTATGTGATTTCTTTCTATTTGCAATGTTTCAAATGTGAGACATACCAAAAGTGTTTAAACAGATAACTCATTTATTTATCATATAAATAATAAATTGTTATAACATTATTTGAAATTTTTTAAATACTTTTTCTCATCCAGTTCAATATGTAGTGACAGATTTTACTGTGTTAAAATGTAGAATATATGCCTCATAATCAAAGTAATACACAGGATTGCATATGATAATCTATATGAATTTAAGTAAAAAATAAGTACCTCATTATGGTATGTAAATCCTTGCCAATTTTTAGTTAACATTTTGATGCATGAAGGCAAAAATATGATCAAATTACAGATGACATCTGGAATGCAGGAAACATAACTCATGGTTCATCGTACGTGTTATGATCCAGTTATAACTGGTCTCACATAAAAACAATCTGGGTTATAACCAGAATTTCACATTTAATTTACAATCAAAGTCTTGAGTGCAACAGGATGCTGGCCAGTTCTATGGCTACAAATGCTCGCAATGCCAGGAAAGCATATGTAAGTGTACATAAGCATCAGTCTGAAGCCAGATGCATCGGTTTGTGCAACTTCTGGCTGAGCAACACAGAATGACAACTGAGAAATTTTGTGAAGAGTAGAGGGAGCACCAACAATCCATGCAGCAAGATGCTTCTTCTGAAATAAAGGAAATCCTGAGAAAATGGACAGGGCTACAAACATATACAGAGAAGACTCAGACAGAGAAAAAGCTGATCATTGTATTCAATTGATAATGACGGTGTCATGTTGTACTACTGAACAGCATTAAAGAAAAGGCAGAAACAGACAACTTTAGACCAACTTTTAATTCTGATTTCTTAGGCTGACCGTGAGCTCACTGTGTAGCCCACGCTGGCTTCTAACTGGCAGTAATCCTCCTGCTTCAGTCTCCTGAGGGCTGGGATCACTGGTGTGCGTCACCACACCCAGCAGCAATATCACTTTAATTTTGATGACATCTGCTTTATAAGTTCTTTGTATTGCTTTTCTATGTCCTAAGAAGTTCTTGGTCCTACAAAGATGATGAAAATATTCTCTTCTCATCTAAAATGTTTAAAACATATTTTTATTTTAAAATTTGTGAGCCATTTCAAATTAAATTTTGAACATATTGGATAGTGGTTGGGAGTTATTGTTTTCAAAATGAACATTCACTTAAAGCACCCTTGCTGCAAACACCTCCTCTTACTAGATTACTTTGGCAATTTTATCGCAAGTAAAATAATTGTACTTCTGATTGTTATTTTCTTGTTTTTCTCTTGCTGTATTCTAGTCCCAGTATGCCACAATGTTTCTTGATGCAGTTTTGAAGCAGCATACCTGTCAACCAACAGATAAATGAATAAAGAAAATGTAGCATTTACTCACAATGGAGTACTACTCTCCCATTAGGAAAGAAAATCTTAAGAGGTTCAAAAGAAAATTGATTCGCCTTGGGGTCATAATGTTAAGTGAAATGAATCAGACACAGAAACTTACATATCACATGGTTTCTCTTACATGAGAAACTCAGAGTAAAAATAAAAAGCAAAATAAAGATATGCAACTGAAGGCTGGGAGATAGATCTTTGTCAAAGGAATAGGGGATCTAGAGATGGAGGGAGAGGTGGTGGACTGGAGGAACAGGGGAAGGAAAAACAGAATTAGAATGTGTGGTGTATCTGCATCAAGCCCACACATTGCATATAAACGTTAGTTACTAAAACATGTACTAATAAACTGAATTCTTTTAAAAACTGAAAAGAATATACTTAAAAATTGGGTCATCTAAAACTTCGATTTCTTTCCTCCTTTTATATTCTTTGCATTTTTTGTATTTTAAAAATTAATCTGTCTTTATAAGAATATTGTGCTGTGACTGTAATTTTAGTGAATTTAAACCTTGACTTGTAGTAGTAGTTATTCAGGGTAGAAGATATAGGCCACGTGTGGGCCTCCAGTGGACTGGGGACAACTAGACCCAAGCCTCTCCCAGTGAGTCAGCGCCATTCACGAACCGGGGTTAGAGAAAACAATGACCGTAGCAGCAAGCAAGACCAGACTGGGAACCAGGGCCCTGTGCAGGCCGCGGCCAGACTGGAAACAGCTAGACTCCAGCCCCTTCTGCCCCATGGGCTGCCAAAAAAGAAGTACCAATCCATCTCGCCCATCCCCAAAGTGAATGGCTTATCCAGAGAAACATAGGCTATGATGATAGCTATTGAGGTGAAATGTAATTGGACGCCTGTGGTGCTTTGGTATTTCACTAACGTGGCAGGTCTAGGGCCAGTGGCCTCATTACAGGTTCAGAGGATATCACTATGTAGTTTGTCATCCAGCGGGGATCTCCTTCTGAGAGTTTCAGCCATTGTTGATTCCCTATGGTGTTGCTATAAGGTCCTATACCGTTTCCATTGTTCTGTTGGTTTGGATTTTATTCTCCTATGTCTTGTGTTTGTTAAATCCCATGGCAGGAGAAGCTACTTCAAGGATAGCAAGATACATTCTGGTACCAATTTTGAATTTTCTATTGGCTTGTTTGGAAGTCCTTTATCACATTCATTGTTTTGTTTTTTATTGTTTCTATTCTATTCTGTTCTATTTGATTTTTACTATGTCTGAAGTTATCTGCAGCTATTTTGAAGACATCAAAAGGCATTATGGTGATTACCATTGATTTTATAATGTTTTGAAGTTCTAAATCTCTTACACTGGTTTGTTTTGATTGGTTTTATTCTGTTATATACTCTTTAACATAAAAAATTTTAAAAGTAGATTAAAAGATAAAGGCATGACATCTTTTCCAACAACGTGCAATGTGTTAATTATTGTAAGTGTCTTATTAACCTGTTTTGAAAATGTTTCATTGTTATTTTTATCTTTTTTCACTTTAAAATAAAATAAACATTGACTTGAAAACTTGGCTTCTATTTATACTGAATGTTTAAATACATTATTGTCTCCATTTTATGTACCTTTTTGTAAGAAAAGATATTTAGTATGCTTTAATTAAAATTCTAATTTTGAGAGAATTTATATTCACAAACAGTTGTAAGATATGATACAGAGAAATCATGTGTATTCTTTACTCAATTGCTTTGGACATTATAACTTGCAAAACTACTTTAATATCATCAACACAATATTTGTACTGATAGATTCCAGACACAAAACTTTTCCATGGTGGCACCATGAAAGCTACTATTTTATAACTGTAAGCATTTCCCCCCAGTCCTCACCCCTCTTTACCAGTAAGTGCTTACTATTCTGTTCTCCATTTCTATAATTTTGTCATTTCAAGGCTGTAGTATAAATAAAATTATGCAGATTCCAAACCTTGGAGTTTAACATTTTTCGTCCTTTAGTTACTGAATCCAGGGCATATCCCTGACCCTCTCTCCCTTTTTAACTATAAATTTTGAGACAGGGTCTTGCTAAATTGACACATTGCTCATCTTGGGCTCAAATTTATGATCTTCCTACCTTAGCCATCTGAAGTGCTGAGATTACAGGTGTAATCCAGATTAGTTTTGCTTTCGCTCAATATTATTCTTATGAGTTTTGTTCCTTTTTATTGCCAAATGGCATTTTCAATTCATGCATATAAATATTTTAATAAATCAGTTACCTATTAAAGAACATTTTAACAGTAGCTTTGGCTACTATAAAAGAAGCTGTCATAGAAATGTACAAACTTTGAGTGAACATGTTTTTATTTTTACTTCTCTAGAATGAATATCTATCAGTGAAATTTTTGACCTGAATGGAGTTTACATGCTTAACTTATTTTAAAATTGTTGGTATATTTTACAGAGGTGTTGTACTAGTCTATACTGTAATAACTATTTTTAATCCATTGATAGGTTTGTGATTAGCAGATATTTTCTTCTAGATTGTACCTTATTCTTACACCTTCCTGGAGTCATGAACAAAGAAAAAGATCTCGGTTTTGCTTAAGTCAAATTTAACAGTCTATGTTGCTTTTGTGCTACACTGGAGAACTTTTTGCCTACTCATACATTCCAAGGTTACATTGTATGATTTTTGTATGTTTTGCATTCTACATTTAAATCCAAGACTTGTACTGAAATGATATTTTTATAATGTGTGAGACCTTGATCGAGGATAATGGTTTATTTATGGCAGTCCAACTGTTCTAGTGCCACTTATTGAAAGGTTATCCTTCGTCCATTAAATTAGTTTTCATCATTCTCAACAATCAGTGCATATTTACACCAGTCTATTTCTGGGTTCATTATTCTGGACCATCGAGCTATGGATCAGTCCCATAGTCAGCACTATTCAGTCTTGATTATTCTAAATAAATGGTGTCTCGAGCATTGGTCGATTGAGTCATATCACTTTATTCTTCTTTTCCAACATTATTTTAGTTACACAAATTCTCTGACTTCCATATAAAATTTAAAATAATGTTGTCTGTGTCTGTAAAAGATTTGCTGGAATTTTGAGAGGAATTACATTAAAACTACTTATCAATTTGAAGTAATTGATATTTTACTACCCTGTCTTCTAATTCATGAATATTTCATCTCTCTATGATTATCTAGAACGTTTTTGTATTTTCTATCATCTTCCATTTGCAGTATACTGACATTGTGTCTATTTTGTTGGAATTTCACACAAATATTTTACCACTAGTTCATAGAATTACAATTAATTGTGATATGTTTTTATTACAATCATTGAGCATGCTAAACTGATTAATTTCCCTTTTTTTCATATATTTTGCATATAGGGAATGTTTATTTCTTTAATTTCTGAGATCAATAATCATCTAAAAGCATTATTTATATTTGATAGATTTTAATGATATTCGATAAAACTAATTGTCAAAAGCAGCTATTTTCTAGCATTGGATATGTGGTGGCTAATTTTATGTGCAACTTTGCTAGGCTATGCCAGTAATTTGGTCAAGCATGAGTTAAGATGTTATAAAAGTATTTGCAGATATAGTTAGCATCTATAATCAGTTGACTTTAAGTGAAGGAAATTACTTTTAATTAGTTGAAAACCTAAGGAATAAAAGCAAGTTTTTCAGGGAAGAATAAATTCTTACTTGACCTTTCATTACAGAAATCACTTTCAAATATTCGTTAAATTTAGCAAGTGTATACAGTTAGTCTTTCTTTTCCTTGGAATTGTCTGAAGCACATTGTGAAACTGGTAGTGAAGTGAGTGTATTTCACAAGTGAGAATAGGCATGGATATTGTGGACAAGAAGGTTGACGGTTAGGGGCTGAATTGTATCCCCTAAAAGTTTATGATCTTATCACCTAGGACCTGTGAATGAGAATTTATTTGGAAATAGGGTTCATCATACATAATCAAGTTAAAATGAAGTCATTGGGGCCGGCCTTAATCCAACACAACTGGTATGCTTTTAAGAAAATAAGTGAAGATACAGACACACAAGGAAAACTTCCTGTGATATTGATTCAAACCACATGGCTGAAAACGAAGTACCAGGGAGGATGCATGGCCAGCACTAGGAAGCAGGAAGGAAGAGGTAGGACCAGGAGCTCCCTGGTCTGAGAAACAGCAGGCTCTTCCACATCTTCCCTCCTAGACTTCTAGACTCCAAAATACTGATGTCAAAAGTTTCTGTTTAAACCACTCAGTTTATTGAATTTTGTTATAACAGTTCTAGCAAATGTAACTAGTTTATCTGCATAAATGATATTCTTGGTTTGTCTCTTGTTAACAAAGTTAACAATAAAGTACAAACTGAAAAAGTAAAATGTATCAGAGTATTCTTGTTAAAAATACATACATGAATGCATATATGTACCTGGGAACCTGATTTTATATAGTGAAAAATATGTTTCATGGTTATTTGGTATCTTCAATACCTACTTTCTGACAATTATTTAAGATTAATATAAAGATATTTATAAAATTTAAATAAAATTCTTGTATCTCCTATTATTTCCTGTTCTCCCTTTCTTATGATGATTTAAAAATCTGAAACATGGCGCACGCCTTTAATCCCAGTACTCGGGAGGCTGAGGTAGGCGGAGCGTTGTGAGTTCGAGGCCGGCCTGGGCTACAACGCGAGCGCCAGGCCGGCCTGAGCTACATAGTGCGACCCTGCTTCAAAAAACCAGGGCCGGGAGTTTGGCTCAGCAGCTTAAGTGCCTGTCTGGCAGGCGCGAGGCTGTGAGTTCAATCCCTGGTGCCGCAAAAAAAAAAAATAAATAAAAAAAAAATAAAAATCTGAAACATAGTGGGTGAAAGACACAAATAAAGCTTATATGTATTTTCATCCCACAAACAGTGTTACATCACACTACTTTCAATAGACAAGTTTTACAATCTTTAATTTTGCACTAAGTACAATTAATACAATAAGATAGAAGCCATTACTTTCATAGAACTCATAATATTTCACCCTGGATTTGTAAAACTTTTCTCTTATTTTTCTTTATACATTATAATTATACTTTTTTCCTGAAGTCATAAAATTTATTTCTGTGTTTTTAAGGACCCTAACAGGCTAATGCCTTTTCCTTCTTATCGCATAAGAGTTCATGCATATAGGCCGATGGCCAGAGGACAAGACAAATGATGTTTTATAAATAGAATTAGTTCAGACTTCAAGGAGCTTTCTGAGAATTTCAGATGATAGTAACTGTATATGAATTCAAATGTATTCTCCCTTTTATACTGGCTAAAATGACAGTAATTAAGGAAATATGTATATTTCATTTTATAATTATTGTGGGGCTGGCAAGTAAACCGAGGGCCCTATGCATGCCAGGCAAGTGCTCTCCCGTTGAGTTATACCCCCCAGCCTTAAGGAAGCATTTTTGAAAGGATGGAGATGTACTGGCAAATTGAGATGGAATCATAGAGCAACAACGTTTAGGAACCTGACGGAAAAGAAGACAAAGAAATAGTGTTTTAAAAAAAATCTATGTGGTAGGATCTGAATGATTCTCCCAGATCTTGCTTGTTGGAAATTTAATCCTCAATGTCATATATTATTAATATGTGAGAAGTAAAAAGTTTGAAGAATGATTGCTTGATGTTTCAGAATGCTCATGTATTTATACTTTGAGGGGTTAGTGGATTGAAAGGTTAATGGATTATCTCAAAGGGTTGTCTATTATAAAAACCATTTAGGCTCTGTGGTGGCTTGTGTTTAGATGTTTCCCCCAAAGCCTTATGCTGTCATAGGTGGGGCTTTTTCAAAGGTGGCTGGATCTAGAGTGTGTGAAACTGAAACTGGATCATGGTGCAATGCTAGGCAGAAGAGTACTAAGATTAGGAATGTGAATGCCAACAGCCCCGAATAACCTAGATAAGATAAAAGGGACGGGCAGATGCTTTCAAGGCCCCATGCTTATTTTACTACCTTCTGCCCACCTTGAACAGTTTCTCTTCTGTGATGCTTTTCTTCCATACCACTCCGCTTTGGAGCCAGCTGATGATGGACTAAAACCTCTACAAACTGTGAACTAAATAAATCTTTCCTCTGTTAACACACGGGTGTCAGGTATTTTGTCACAGCCATGAGAAAAGTAACTAAGACAGACTCTGACTCTTAGATGTACCCCTTTTGGCAAGTGATGTCCTGCCCTACCTCAAGACTCTACAGAGAGTGCCTGCCAGTGAGAAGGCCTTCATCAGATGCGGCTCTTCAACTACAACCTTCAGGATAGTGAACCGAATGAATCTTATTTTTTGTAAATTTCTCAGTTTGTATTATTCAGTTATAGCAACAGGAAATGAACTAAGACACAATAAAAGTCATATCCTAAGGTCATACTAATGAAAGCCGAATGCAATCTGATATGCATTGCAGAATTATCAAAGGTGAAAGTGATGGCATCTATATGTAGCATTCAAGATAAAGTTCAATTCTATCCTAAAATTTGAATAATTTTCTTTAGAAGAAACAATTTTAGCCCCAGATTCCCTTTCAACACACACGTACAATTGCCTCTCACTTTTTCAGGCAGAAGATGAGAAGTTTATTGTTTTGTGGATGTAAACTTGATGAACTCTGGATTGGAATTGTTCAGGTGCAAGATCAGAATATCTTTCTTTGAATGTGGCCTACAGAAAAGGAAAAAAAAGTATAGATTTTGATATTATGTATTCCTTAAAGGAAACAGTATAGTTAAATCTTTTATAGTGAAGTTAAGCATGGGAGTTTTTATGTATATTTACATACACACTAAAACTGTATCAGCTAATGACTTTCTAATACACAATCAATGATCCCCAAAGACAGTAAGAAACAAATAAATTAGCATATAGTGACTTGAAGGTAAGAGAGATTAAATCAATTAGCAAATTATTGATAGTACCCTCAAAAGGAAATTAATAAGGTTACAAAAAAATTACAAAAAGAAACTTTTTAATAAAAGGAATTTTGACTGTTAAAAATATAACAAAACTAAAAACTCATTAGAGGTGATGAAAGGAAAGTTTTTAAAAAAGTAGAAAAAAGGGAATATATTTGTGAAAATGTAACAAATACAAAGATAAGAAAGTTAGTATATCAGGTCAGAAGATTCAGTATTCAAGTAAGTTTTTGAAAAAAGTTCAGTGAACTTTTACAGAACAAAAGAACAAAGATTTTCATCTTGAAAGGTCCTGGTGATTGCCTAGAGCATTGAAAGGAAATGGCTCACCCCAAAAGCATGAAATTTCAAAACTCAGATGATAAAAAATGCAGGTGGTATACATAAAATTAGAAATCAGGATGAACTTGTGTTTCTCAACAACTCAAGTAGAACTTACAGATCAGTAGTGAAATACTTTTGTAATTCTGAAGGGTAATTGTGTCTAAATTGGAGTTTGTATCATAAATGTGAAATCAGATAAGATTTTTCTCTGAATGTACTAAAATTTTTAACTTTTTTCAAGAAGTTACTTAATGATGTGCAATATCAAAATAAAGAAATAGACTATAGAAGACATGGGGTCTAGAAAACTGAATATTTAAAAACAAATTTTGCTTCAGTAGGCTCTGGGAATGCAAGAAGATTCTAAAATGACAGTTATACTTTAGGACTTGAGAGCAGCCAACATAAAACAGATAAGGATGGAGAGAATTTTTAGTGTAAAAAGTCTCATGCACACTCCTTACATTACTGGAACTGTCTTTGGTATTTATTAAAGATCTCTATATAATGTGTTTTGATTCCTGTATATTGCCTTCCTGTTTTGAATAATATTTATTGATTTTTTTACTGCATTAGATGAGTATTTGACATTTTATCTCCTCTACTCTTTTAAGTACTATTTGCAATAGAGTAATATTTTATAATACAATTAATTTTCTACATAATAAATATTTTTAACTTCATCCGTAATTGGTAGATAACTTCTTTACATTTACTTGCTATGTAGTATTTGTAATTCAACATTGTCAATTGCTTAATTTTTATATCAATATACTCAAAAATATCAATATCAATTTTTTAATTTCATCTACTTTGGAAATTAAAAGCACAGTACCCAATAATTCTGTCCAATACTCAAGATAGTGTTCATTGTCTTGACATAATCACTGAAGACTAACAATAAAATTCCAAGTAATTAATAGGAAATGACCTAGATTTGTAATTTGTTGGAATTTTATTTTAAAAATTTTCTCTTTTGAAATAATTTTAATTGTCAAGAAAAGTTGTCATAGCCGGGTGTAGTGGCGCACACCTTTAATCCCAGCACTCGGGAGGCTAAGGTAGGAGGAGCGTTGTGAGTTCGAGACTGGCTTGGGCTATAACGCCAGCGCAAGGCTGACCTGAGCTACATAGGGCGACCCTGCCTCAAAAAAACTAGGGCTGGGAGTTTGGCTCAGTGACTTAAATGCCTGTCTGGCAGGCGCGAGGTTGTGAGTTCACCCCCGGTGCCACAAAACAAAACAAAAAAAAAAAAAAAAGAAAAAAGAAAAGTTGTCATAAAAGTATGCAGAGTTGATTTCACATGCCCAGTCTCTCAACTCATTTTTTATTTTGCATACTTAATCTAATCTCCTATGAAAACTACAGAATTTCTCAGCTTAGTCATTGTTTTCTTCATCCCTAGAATTCTTCTTTTACTTATTTTATGGTTTTTATCATTAAATTCTAATTTTGTTCACATATTCTTTACTGACTTCATGTGTTTATCTATATTCTCTTGTATCTCACTGACCTACTTTAAGATGATTATTTTAAATTATGTTGCTGATGCACCACTCTCAGTACTTTTTTATGCCACACTGGGGATCGAACTCACAACCTCGTGCCTGACAGACAGGCGCTTAAGCCACTGAGCCAAACTCCCAGCTGATGCCCCATTCTCAAGATTATTTGTAATGCTTGTGCTATTGACTTGATAAAGTACACACCTCTTCTAGTCATTACAGACTGGCTTTGGCAGGTAAGGCTTTTCATAGATTCTGGCGAGCCTGTTTAGTAATACTAACATGCTGTAAGGGTGTGTGCGTGGGTTTGCTACTGGGTTCCAAAGCTGGGGTTATCTGATATCTCAATAGTGCACAGGTTAGCCTGGTGCTGAGTCTGTGCGACAAATCTGGAGCCTGCTATCCCTGGTGCAGTTTTGGAGTTTGGTCTAGATGGAAAAAACTTACATCTGATTAGACACAGCAGGCTTAAAGCCTCAATTTACAGCCATGGGTTTGGGTTTTGTATCCACAAGGGCTGACCAGGCCTTGACCACAATCTGGAACCTAGAGTTACATGGGAAGTTCTGTGTATTACTTAGGGTTTTCTAGTGGAAAGGAGTAAACAGAAAATATATGTATAACTATGCAAGGGGTTTTATTAGGTGGGTTTAACAAGAGCAGAGGCGAGCAAGTCACAGTGATCATCTGCCAGTAGAAGACCACAGGATCCAATAGATGCTCAGAGTAAGAAGACAAAAGCTGCAGAACAAGCCTATTGGTTGGTGCCAATAGTGTGGGTCTTCCCCCTTAAGTTTGCTAGCACATGTGTCAGTCATCTAGTCACACCCGAACTGTGTTTTACTGATATGCTAGGCATTCCTTAATCTATCGATGTAACACAAATAAGGGTCACAGCTTGAACCTGGATCTGTGTGCACATCAGTGTAGGGTGGTGCAGGAAGTACTGAAAACCTGGGTGTATGAGGCTGGGTTTGGGTCCTGAAATGATAGGAGCTGAACAATGCTGGGCCAGGCCTCACACCTGTGTTGGGTCTGTGCAGGCCCAGCTTGGAGGCTTGGTCTATATGGATCAGCTTGCTGTCAGTGTTCACAGAGGTGGACACGGTGCTGAGGTCTGCAACTGTCCGGAGCTCACTCTTCTCTCTCCTTCCACGCAAGTGACCTGTCTCTGGGGAGAGGTCAGAGTATGTGAAAAAAAACCCTCCTTTTCCTCGTCAATGTATCTTTTCAAATTTCTGTATCCAACCCTGGTACTTTAAACACCCCCCACACACTTATGTCATTTATGAAAAACTACCATAGTTTTGTTAAATTAAGAATAATTTTAAGTTTATGTTATTTGATAAATGTTTGTAAACCTTATGAAAGAAGTCATGCTTTTCTATGTTTAAATATATATTTGTACATGAATTTAAATTGTGAATAATTCTATCTGACTTCTTCTCAGGGCTGCATAACTGACCTGAGAAACTCTCCAGAAGATACTGTGTTTTCATTATCTTTTCAAATATGCTGAGCTTCATTTTTCTCTTCTTGTTGAGTTGACAGTGATCAATATCCTTAATTCTTATAATAATTTTTAGAGAAATTTTCTTATTCCTAATTGGTCTCTCTTTATCAATATGGTCATGTATGTTGGCTCCAATGAAGACGCTTATTATGGGGAGGGCTTCAATTTGTAGTTTGAGTGTTGCAAAATCAACTTTTCATAGCATTAACTATTTTAATACCTACATCTGATCCACTGTTTTTTAACCAGAGAGATGCTTCCTAAATATGTTTTCAGATACCAAATTGTGAAAAAAGGGGAAAAATCCTAAAAAACTAAATTTTGGCAAAAGTCCTCAAATGTATGAAAAATTATATATTAAATTATTGTCCACTCATCATAATTTTACTTACATAGAATTCTGATTGTATTATTATAAATCTTCCCTTGAATTAAAAGACACTGATGTCCAGAAATCTTAATTGACTTTTATGTTGTCTCAGTGCTAATGATAGTGTTGGAAACAAAATTAGGCCTACTGATTACCTGAAAGTAAATTTTCTATGTCAAAACTGTATTTGCCAATAAGAACCACATAATTTATATTATTATCATATACAATAAATTATCCTAATTTTAAGTATTTTATTAAGTGATTTTGCAATCTTGTATTTCAAATGAAAAAGTAGTTTGTAGGGACAAATTGAAATTTTTTAATATGAGAAAGATCAGCATGTACATAGGGAAAGGGACTTTTTAGGATTTGAAATTTGGATTCGGTAGTTATACAGCCACAGAACCCTGTCCTATTCAAACATCTACATTATTATAAGTCAAATCAAAACTAAAATTAATTATACATATTCTTATTTTGTGCATTACTTTTGAATCCTCACTATGGGGTTTAATTGAATTCCTAATTATTTTGGGGAGGGAAAAGCAGAAGTCTGAATAATCACCACTAGCCTAGCTGAGTTTATATCATCTTATATATTGTCATTCCCTTAGATTGTACATTTCTGTGAAATTCCTATTTTGTAACATTTTGTCCCTGTAAAGCTGTCAATTTTCAAAGTGTTCACTGTTTTTATTTGTACAGGACTTCTTCCATATTTGTGCAAGAGATTTTTTAAAAGTAAAAACACCCTATGCAGTGAAAGATCACACTGATTGACTTGTCTTAGCATTTGCTAGTGTTGGTTCTTCTGGTGTCATTAATAGCACCCTCTTTTACTCTTCAAGGACTGTGCATTCTCATCCTATTCATGTTATTTCATACCTCTGTACCATCATCTACCATTGAGTCCATGGACATTGTTCTACATGAGTTACCACAACAGCAACCTTTTCTGAGTGGACACAGCGCAAGTGCTGCAACAGGAAGCAACTTCACATGGCAAAACCCAAGGGCATTGCACCTTAAACTCCCATCTCTAATTTAACCTACCTCACTGAAGTGTCACTATTGCTGCTGAAGCATAAGACCCCGAGATCTAAATGAATCACATAGGTAAACCATAGAAGTCCAGGAAAGTAAGTATTTGTTTGAAAGATTAATTGACCAATGGAGAGAGGAGCAGAAGAAAAAATCATTCACGTTTAATCTTTTGGATTTCTGTGGTATAATTTCCTGTGACGCTATATTTCTTAAGAGTTACAAAGAAGGAAATTATTTAACAAGAATTCATCATTTGAATTTCACTATACACTGTATCCAGCCATTACAAAACTCACATCTGTATATTTAATGTTTTAAGTTGTATTTCCTATCAATAGGGCAAAACATGTTTTGTTTAAATCTATGATTTTTAGTGAAATACACTTGAATACAAGACATATTCTACTAGAAACCAATACATAAATAAGACAAATTAAAATTATCCTTGATATTGCATAAGATTGATATTAATTAAGCAGTGTGATTTATTTTAGTGTACGTCCATGGTTGTAAATGCATGGAATGAATGTAACTTAATTATTATTGTTTTCCCCGAGAACAATTTTGTTCATCTTTCACATGAGGAGGTGAATTATTTAGAGTAGAAAATTTAAAAGGTAAAATAACATCACTGAGCATCTATATTATTCCAGGTTTTGTAACAGATGCTTCACATTCGTCATTGCTTGCACTTCCTATTCTGCAAAGTGGAAGAATTAAATAATTGTTTTAAGTTTGTATATTGTGGTAGGTTATATTATGTTTTCAAATTCTTGTTTTTCTAACTATGTCCCCAGGAATAGATGGAGTGTACTTCCTAGTCATCTTGAGATCCTATTTGGCCATTTGTCTTGGATAAACGAGTGGAATATGAATTATCACTTATGACTAAAGTGTTTGAGAACTTGCAGAATATTTTCTATGCACATTCCGTGTGTTGCAGGATTTACATGGAACAAATTCACAGATTACCTAAAGAGATCTCACAGTGTGATGTGGAAATAGGTCTCATTGTTGTAAAAACAAGAAATGTAATTCATTTCACATCAGTGTAAGAGAGCACTTGGACTTAATAAATAGTGTTACAAACATCGACATGTTTGCCTACTGGAGAAAAATGGAGTGAGTGTACTTTTCTCAGAGGTATAGAGCGTTGTTCAAGTTTTAAGATCATAAACATAATATGTAAAGAACGATAGCATACCAGGAAAATCATATAAAATTCTAAATGATGGAAAACATTCAACAGTTGGAAAATTTCAGTGGAAAAAGTGACTTTTACACAACTGTATTTTGTTTTTCTGTGGTAGCATTTCTTCATCAGTATATCATGAAATTATAATATGCTATTTCATACATTCATTTGAAAAATTAGTGAACACATTTTAATACTAGTAATTTTCATAATCATGTAGATTCTGATATATTAACATATACATTATAAAACATAACAGATAAAAGATCACTAAATAATCTCATTGACTTATTTGGTCTCTACTTAAGGCTATGATAATTGTACTTGTGTCCAAACTACAAAATCAGTATTATTTGCATTTTAATATATTTAATATTATTCTATGAAATTCTTACTCACCTAGCCCACTTCAGTCAGTACAGAAATAGTAACCAAGTATGCATTTACTGGAGGGCTAACAGAAAAATTGTGAAATGATAGTTCATATCTCCAAAATATTAATATTTAAGATCAATCTTTGTGAATTTAGAATTGTATAGTATGCATTTAAATTTGTTCCATAAATGACAGGCTTAAACACTGGAAGTACATTTACAATAATTGTTTCATTAATTTTAGATATATATATATCCCTAGCTCTCTAAAAAAGTTTGGGGAAAATTTTTGCTTAGCTTGCATATTAAGAAATCAAAAAGTTTTGTTAATTTACCTGCTCATATTCATGTTTGAATTTATTATATGGAGACTGCAGAGGGGAAAGTGACAGGACTATTCTTCTCCAGTTATGATCCTTTATTATCTTTCCGTAGAGATCAGCATCAGTGTGCCCATATTATTAAAGACATTATTCTAAAAATGCCTAAAATAAAGCTAACAAATGACTTGCTAATGTGATGGCTTTCTCAGCTGACTGATCATGTTAATGAGATCGTTGAACTATGGGAAATATCCTCTCTTTCACTGTGATACTCTGAATTTGACAGTTTGGGACCCTCAGACAATCAATTTGCAGAGAGAGAAGATAGACCTTCTTTAGACTTAAAGTCAAAGGAATTAATGTAAAACCAAATAGATAATAGAATAAATTATTCTTACCCATGAAAACCTTCAGATACCATTCCTAGAAGACTTTTAAGTGAAATGTAATATTTACGGAACACTTTGTCCAAAATTTTTGAACACATGTTCTAAGAATGCTTTGTACTACATGATTTACATTACAAAAATGATCAACAGAGAACTAGAACATAGCTACAAAAAGAACAAACTGTTTTTCTTTTTTTGATTGTTATGAAATGTCACACTCGAAAATACACACTTCCATCAGCACAAGCGCTCAGAGCACATTGGTGATAATTGGCATTGGTGGTTTAATGGAAACACTACCTGATGCCTTCAAGAGTCATTTGATTCGAAAAAAACAGAAGAAATTCAGAAACCTATTTAATGTAAATCAGCACAGCAAAGATATAGTATCATACTGATAAATTCAGGTAAGTGCCTAAAAGAAGTCAGTGAGTGCTGGTTTATACAGCATTTAGGAGGGATCAAAAGAGAAGCATATCAATATTTTTAGATGAGTCTTCCAATATATTCCATAATATTTTAAAAGAATCAAGGCCTCAAAACATGCCTCCTTACACATAATTTGTTATAAAAGGTTTCTTTTTCCAAAGGTGGTATCATCTCTGATTTAATTAGAAAGAATTTCTTAACCGATCTTGCTTCCTCTTTGACTCTAGGCAATGTACATTCCATAGTTCAAAATTCAGAGAACTTATAAAATGGTAATACAATTTTGTCATTTCTCTGCTTGCCCTTGTCACTTTGAATAAATGCAAAATCCTTATGCAATGTATATGATTTGTCTCCAGCTTTGTGCTTCACCAGATGGGCACATTATTTTCAGTTCCAGTCATATTAGACTTTTAGAGATTTCAAAAATGCTCCTCATCACTTCTGCTCATTAAACCCTGCACACCTCCTCTTATACCCCTCTAACTCTTGTTCTTCAAGGCAAGCTTAAAATTACTTTCTCAGAGTGACTTTCATCAAGTACCTAACCTTAAGTCATATTCTCCCGGGACTTCTTTTACTCATTCCCCGAATTCTGCTCTTCATAACATTTAATGAGACACACAGCAGTGTGATTCCATTAATCAAGATACAGGAAGCCTCATGTTAAAGAGTAAACAATAACAAAACTTGGTCCCAAGATTCAATAGTTTACATTAGGAGGAATTTGATTTCTCACTCTCAAAACTGTCCAGAGGTGAATGGGCTTAGTTTGGAGCAGAAGTCTTCCAATCTTATCACGTTTTTTCCTTTGGACTCAATATAACTTCAGTTTTTACTGATATCTTATCAAGCAATGGGAAAGAAAGAAGACGACAGAGAAGTTCATACTGGATTTAAATGCTTTTGACCCAAACATAACTATATGGTCATATCTAGTTGAGAGAAAGGCTGGGAAATGTAGTCAGACTTGTTGACCAAATTAATACAGTGGCAAAGAAGGACAGAAGAAAAATAGAGGACAAATAGCAACCTTGCAACATTAATTTTTAAGTTTTAATGTCTCTCTTTTCTACTAGATTTTAAGCTTTAGTAAAGCAAAAAAGCTTTTAAAATCATCTAGTTCAAATAGAAAGTATCACTAAGTATACTTTAATTAAATAAATATCAAGAATTTAGAATATTTTTCTTATCATATTCTTTTTACAGTCCTCATAAGTGTCTGATATTATATAGCATGTATTTGCTCATGTATTAATACTTTTTTAATTTCCTACTAAATTGTAATCCCCAAAGATAAGGATCTTTGCTATTTATTTCAAATTTATAGTCTTAATATGTACCATGCTGTGGTTCCTGAATAAAATCAAATTGAATTAGTGAATTCATGTTAAAATATAGTCAGTTCACCATTAAATAGAAATTTTTACAAGGATTAAACATGTGACAATGTTCAGTTCTTTCCTATATCCCATTGCTTGCCAATCTATTTCTCATTATTGCCCCCAACACTGGGAACCTTTTTTGATATTTTTCCTCACACTATTCAGCCCCTTATGGAAGCTTCATACTGCAGATTCTCTATTTATTTATTCACAGTAAGCCTGTGGAGGCTGCACACCACTGTATACATAAGATTTCATCTCCACCATGGCCAACTCTACCCCAAAGAATCAATTATTTTCCTCTTGGACAGTATAATCCTAGTTGATAGTGGTTACCTTCTATCAGGATACTTATCCTTTTCATTTATTTAAAAAATGACAAAGATCTTAAATGAAACAAATAAGATCAAACCAAAATTTGCCAGTGTAATGTTAAAAATTGTGTTTGACAAAAAGTACATGGACTATCAATTAATTTAGTTTACCTTTCTTTTGTCTTTAATTTACCTTTTCTCCTATGGATATTTATAGCTATGTTTACTTAAATTACTATAATTTGCTAGACACTGGACCAATACTAAACATCTCAAGAGTTTTCTGGTGCAAATCTGGTTTTGAGGAAGAAATCTATTAGAAAGTTTGGTTTTCATGTACTTCAATATATTATGAAAAACAAGAGTTATTTATATTGCTGGATTAAGGAGAGACACAATTTGAGTTTAGAGAAGGTTATTTGCAGCTTATTGATTAATTATCAATGTTAATACATAATATAGTGATGTAATAATAGATTTATTGCTAATGGGTAGTACTCACATTAATGGTTTCATGTCAATGAATTTATATCAGCCTGACCTTTATATTTTAGCTATTTACAAATAATTATTTTTCTCAGTTATAATTAAAATAGATAATTGTTTATTATGATGTTATTGGGGTTAAGTGAATAAATACTTTATAATAAAATCCCAAAGTTTATATAACTATTTTCATGTAACAATTATATTTCTGTTTTTAAATATGCAAAAATTTGATTTTGCTTTTGATTTTTAGTTTATCTCCTAGATACATTTTAATAAAAATACTTTGAGTTATTCCAGAAGTGAAGAGAGAGAGTTCTTTCAGGGCAATCACTGATGGGTCACAAAATGCCAGTTAAATTTTGCCAAAAAGAAGAGGAAAAAATTTTGATCTAAGGAATAATACTGTGTTTACCAAAAAATTTGCTTTCTAGCAACCTCAGTACTCTTGAACAGAGTTAAAGGCAATAAATCAACTAAAAAATAAAAATGAAAAGAAGTGAGTTTCTAAGTAACAATTGCAAGTGTATGTAAGTGCATGGTTTAAAGTTTCCTGTAGGTCTTCAAAATGGTGGAGTAAAGTGGCAGCAAACTATGGTTTTTTCAGGACCTGAAAAAGTCAGACCTGGAAAATCACTACTTAGTGAGAAAAATGAAGGAGTTTTGCAAATCACAAAAGAGCCAACAAGAAAACTAACAGTCAGGGAGATACCAAATACAATGTAGCAAAAGGAATAAAGTAGTCTGGATCCTTGACCCAGGGTAGAGGGATCTGTCTCCACAAACACAAGGAAATCCCAGGGAGGTGTGGAGCTCCCAGTGCTAAACAACCGACTGGGAACAGTAGCCCAAGTCAGACACACAGCTATTGTAAGGAACAAATACAGTGTGCAGTTTTACTGTAAGTGTGACTCATTTTTCATGGGAGGCTTGTTTTAGAGAAGAAATCCCCTACCGTGACCACCATACTCTGGAGTGGTTTAATTAGGAGCCATGTTGAGAAGGGGTTTATTGTTTAAAACCAAGCTTCTCTTGGAATTAGAAGTCATCAAAAAACCATACTTCAGGGTCTCTGGGGTCATCCTCCTGCAGTTACAGGTTGGGAGATGGCCACATAAGATAGTCACAGAGAGACAGGACTGATCACAGACCCAGCAAGAAGTTTAAGAGGTGGCAAGTTCAGGCTGAAAACGACACAGTGGTTCTGCCCTCTTTCCTGAGGAGCCAAATTTCTTACCTGTAGTTTTCAGAGAAGACTGGCTCTGAAAGTACTAAGATTACACCCAGTGGACTGCTTAGCACCCCTCACTGCCCACTTCCCACATAGAATTCAGTGGTCTGTTTGCTTTCCTAATCTGCCAACATGATCAGAAATACACCATGTCTTGGATATTTGCTACATCCAGAGGTATATGACAGAGTTGTCTATAGCAAGAGGGTCACCTCATGAATTCCTAGGTCATAAGGCTGGAGCATCACATTGACTTGGGGCACACAAAAGCGGGTAGACATTAAGCTGCTAGAGTGAATACACCTTTGAGGCAGATAGTACACCATTGACTGACCCCAGGACTCTGAAATCAGACAACAAAAGTAAGTGTGGTAATGCAAAATGTTCTGATTGTAATTCATCCTTCTTCCACACACAGTGCATTCCAATAGTGTAGGCATC
>RJWM01024480.1:7892-30775 GCA_004363535.1 Dasyprocta punctata | reverse complement strand
AAAAAAAAAACTAAGCTGAGGAAACATCCCTGTTGTGGTGCTACAGCTGTATATCACCTTTCATTCACTATTAAGGGGGAATTGGGAATCACCATATATTGTAGATTCCTGGCCTAATTTTGTAGGGCAGTATCATTCTGGTAGTGGAGGTGCAATTTGCCACTGCTTTTCTTCTTAATGTAACACAAGATGAATTGCAGAAACCTTGTTTTCAGAAGTGTTGTGAAAACCTTTTACTCCAAACTACATCTTAGGGCACCAAAAACCAATAAATGAGACCCATACATCTTAGTTCTGTTCAGAAGTATACACCCAAATGTCTTCATAAACAATGGATTTGCTCCCTTAGACTTATCCTAATCTTGACTTAACTGAGCCACCTTCCATGATTATATGGTACAATGGTATTTTTCCATCTGTTCATTCTTATGGGAAACTCTAACGCACTACTCATACTGAATTCTAGGCCTCGTTTCAGAGAGATGGGACATTCAGGACATTGATGTACTGTGTTCCGTGGGATATTATCATGCAAACACGCAATTAGCTGCAGGGTGTTTTCTTATCCTAGGGTACTTAAGCATACATATGGAAACTGTCTTTGCCATAGCTGAGTCACTGAAAAAGGGGATCTCAGTACCTTGGAGAGTCTCACAAACTGAAGGATATGGTTGGTTTCTGTTCTCTGTTCTGAAAGCATAGAGAAGAAATCTACAGTGGGGAAACTTCCCTGTTGCAGTGTTACAACTGTATATCATGTTCCATTCACTACTGTGTAGGAATTGAGAATCACCATATATGGTAGGTTCCTGGTCTCTATTTGTAGAGCAGTAACATTCCACTATTGGTGGTGCCCATATATCTTAGTTCTATGCAGAAGAACACACCCCAAAGTCTTTTCTAATGGTGGCTTTGCTCACTGAGGCTACTCCTGATCTTGACTTAGCTGGGGCAGTTTCCATGATGTTATGGCAAAGTGGTATTTACCCATCTGTTCATTCTTGTGGGAAACTCCAATGCAGCACTCATACTGCATTCTATACCACAATTCAGACAGAAGGACATTGATATACTCTGTTCCATGGGTTATTATTAGGGAAACACACAATTAGATGCAGGGTGTTTTCTTACCATATGGTAGATAAGCATACATATACAAACTTCCTTTTCAATAGCTGAGTGACACAAACTGGGTAACTGAGTTCCTTTGAGAAGCTCACAAACCAAAATCTATATTTAAATTCTGTTCTCTGTTCTGAATGTATGGTGACAAATGCTAAGCTGGTGAACCTCCCTTTCTGAGTACTATAACGCTACATCACCATCCATTCACTACTATGTGGGAATAGTGAATCACCACGTAATGTACTTTCCTGGCCTCTATTTGTAGAACAGTATCATTCTGGTAATGCAGATGCACTCCTCAGCTGCAGTTCATCTTCATGGAATACACAACGTGCTGCAGGCTCTTTGTTTTCACTAGTGCTGCAACAGCCTTTAATTCACAAACTGTATCTTAGCAGACAAAACCAAGAAATGAGCCCACTACACGTCAGTTCTGTGTAGAACCACACACCCCAAAGTCTTCACAAATAATTGCTTTCCTCAATTAGAGTTTTCCTGAACTTGACTTCGATGGGTCACCTTCCATGGAGATATGGCAGGATGGTATTTATCCATCTGTTCATTCTTATGAGGCAGTCCAACACACAACACATAGTGCATTCCAGGCCTCAAATCTTAGATCAGGGTCTTTCAGAACATTGTGGTACTCTGATCCTTGGTGCTGTTATTAGGGAAACACACAACTACTGCAGGGTGTTTCCTTATAGTAGGATATATAAGCATACATATGCAAACTGCCTTAACCATAGCAAACCAAGTGACACAATTTGGACATTTCAGTTCCTTGCAGATGCTTACAAACCAAAGTCTATTGTTAGTGTCTGTTCTCTGTTCTGAATACATAGTACAGAAAACTAAGCTGTGGCAGCTTCCCTGTGTCAGCACTAGAACTGTATATCACCTATTCATTTCCATGGGGGATGAGGGATTCACCATATATTGTAGGTGCTGACTTCTCTTTGTAGAATTTTATCAGTCTGGTAGTGGAGGTGCACTTCTTGACTGCAGTTCTTCTTAATGAAATAAAAAATGAGTTGCAGGCTCTTTCTTTTTACCAGTGCTGCAAATGCCTTTTATTTACAAGTTGCATCTTAGCAGCAAAAACTGAGAAATGAGATGCATACATCTCAGCTCTGTGTAGAAACACACACCTCAAAGTCTTCACAAATGATGGCTTTGCTCATGTAAACTTCCCCTGAACTTGACTTAACAAGGACATCTTCCATGGCAATAAGGCGTAATGCTAATTATCAATCTGTTCATTCATATGGGGAACTCTAACACACCACTCATACTGCATTGCAGGCCCCAATTCTTAGAGTAGGGTCATTCAGCACATTGAGTTACTCCCCTCTCTGGGGCTATTATCAGGGAAACACACAACTAGCTGCAGGGTGTTTCCTTACATTATGGTATGTAAACACACATATTTAAATTGTCTTTACCATAGCAAACTGAGTGACAGGAAAAGCGCATTCCACTTCTTTGCAGAAGCTTACAAACCAAACTTTATGGTTACATTGTCTTCTCTGTTCTGAACGTATTGTGAAGACAGCTAAGCTTGGGAAACTTCCTTGTCACAGTGCAACAACTGTATATCACATTCCATTCACTGCTATGGGGGAATTGGGAATCACCATATATTGTAGCTTCCTGGCCTCAGTTTGTAGAACAGTGTCAGTCTGGTAGTGGAGTTGCACTTCTCAGCTGCAGTTCTTCTTAATGAAACATACAACGTGTTGCAGGGTCTTTTTTTCACTAGTATTGCAAAAATCTTTTATTCACAATCAGCATCTCTGCAGCAAAAACGAAGAAATGAAACACATACATCAAAGATCTGTGTAGAAGCCCACAGTCCAAAGTATTCACAAATGATGGCTTTGCTTACTTAGATTTCTTCTGAACTTGACTTAGCTAGGGCACATTTCATGGTGATATGGTACAGTGCTGTTTATCCATCTGTTCATTCTTATCTGGAACCCTAAAGTACCGCTCATACTGCATACCACACCTCAGTGCACAGTACAGGGTCATTCTGGACACAGAAGAACTCTGGTCCATTGGCTGTTATCAGTAAAACACACTACTAGCTGCAGGGTGTTTTTATATGTTAGGGAACATAAGCATACCTATGTAAACTGCCTTGGCCTATAGCAAACTCAGTACCACAAAATGCAAATCTCATTTCTTTGCAGAAGTTCACAAATCAAAGTATATGGTTAGTTTCTTTTCAATGTTACAAAAGTATAGCAATGAAAACTAGGGTCAGTAAACTTCCCCATCACAATGTTACAACTCTGCATCACCTTCTTTTCACTACTATGTGGAATTGGGAATCCCCATACATTGCAGGTTCCTGGCCTCTTTTTTTGCAGCAGCACAATTTGGGTAGTTGAGGATCTCTTCTCCACTGAAGTTCTTGTTAATGAAACACACAACACTTTGTAGGCTCTTTCTTTTCACCAGTGCTGCAAAAGCCTTTTATTCACAAACTGCATCTTAGCAGTGAAAATCAAAATGTTAGACCTGTGCATCTCAGTTCCGTGTATAAGCACACACACCTAAGGCTTCATAAATGATGGTTTTGCTCACTTAGACTTCTTCTGAACTTGATTTAGATGGGGCACCTCCTATGGTGATATGGCACAATGCTATTTATCCATCTGTTCATTCTTATGGTGACTTCTAATGCACCACTCATATGTGTTGCAGGCCTCATTTCTCAGAGCAGGGTCATTCAGAATATTGAGGCCCTCAGCTCCCTGCAGATCTGACCAGGGAAACACACTGTGAGCTGCAGTACCCTTATATTAGAGTACATAAGCATGCATATGCCAAATTCCTTCACCATAGCAAACTCTGTGACACAAAGTTAGCATCTCAGTTCCTTGTGGAAGTTCAAAAACCAAAGTTTACAGTTAGCTTCTATTCTCTGTTGTGAACATATAGCAAATAAATCTAACCTGGAGAAACTTCCATGTTGCAGCATTACAGCTGTATGTTGCCTTCCATTCACTACAGTGAGGGAATTGGGAATCCCCATATATTGGAACTTCATGGCCTCTGCTTGTAGAGCAGTATCATTCTGAAAGTTGACGGACACTTCTCCTCTGCAGTTCTTCTAAGGGAACACACAACGTGTTGCAGGCACTTTTCACCAGGGCTGCAAAGTCTTTTATTTGCAAACTGACTTCAATCACCAAAAACTGAGAAATGAGACCTGTACCTCTCAGTTATGCAAAGAAGCACACAGCCCAAAGACTTCACAAATGGTCGCTTAGTTCATGAAGACTAATCCTGAGATTGACTCAGCTTGGGCAGCTTTCATGGTGATATGGCACAATAATATTTATCAATCTGTTCATTCTTAAGGGGAAATGTAAAGCACCACTCATGCTGCATTCCAGGCCTCAATTCCTAGAGCAGGGTCATTCAAGAAACTGAGGCACTCTTCTCCCTGGGTCTATTAGCTGGGTAGCACACAACAAATAGGTCGGTTCTTTACATGAGAATGCATAAGCATACTTATGCAAAATGCTTTGGACCATAACTAACAGAGAGAGACAAATTGCACATCTCAGTTCCTTGAATGATCATCCAAAGCAAAGGATACAGTTTCATTCCCTTCTCTAAGTGGACTAACCTGGGAAGTCTTCACTGAGACAGTGTGAAAACTGTATATGCCCTTCCATTCACTGCTATGGGGTAACTGAGAAGCACAATTTACTTTAGGTTCCATAGCTCTGTTTGTAAAGCAGGATGATTCTGCTCATGGAAGTACACTTCTGTACTAGAGTTCTTCCAAGGAAAACACATAAAGACTTGTAGGCTCTTTTCACCAGGGCTACAAAGAACTTTATTCTCAAACTTACTTTTATCAGCAAAAACTGAAATATGAACTATACCTCTCAGTTATGCAAAGAAACACACAGCTCAAAGTCTTAAAAAATGATTGTTATGCTCACTTAAATGTGTCCTGAGTGTGACTCAGCTGGGGCACCTTCCATGGGGATGTGGAACAGTGATACATATTCATCCATTCATTCTTATGTGGTAATGCAAGTCACCACTCATTGCAAGCCTCCATTTTTAGAGTAGAGTCATCTTCTCACTGAAGCTGTTATCTGGGAAGAACACAACAAACTGAAGACTCTCTCCTTACACGAGGTTGCTTAATGAACCTTTTGCAAACTGCCTTGAACCATGACAAACTGAGAGACTCAAAGTGCACATCTCATTTACTTGCAGAAGCACCCAAAGCAAAGGGCACAGTTAGGTTCCCTTTTCTGATTTGTAGTTACAGCAATGCGGACTAAGGTGGATAATCTTCCCTACTACAGTTCTAAAACTGTATATGGTCTTCCATTCACTCTTAAAGGTGAATTGGGACACATTTACTTTAGGTTTCAGGCTTCTGTTTCTAGAGCAGGATCTTTCTGATCTTGGAAGTACATTTCTCCACTGGAGTTCTTCTAAAGGAAACACACAATGAGTTGCTTGTTCTCTTCACCAGGGCTGTAAAGAGTTTAATTTGCAAACTGACTTTTATCAGCAAAAACCCAGAAATGATAACTATAGCTCTCAGTTATGCAAAGAAGCACACAGGGCAAAGTCTTAAAAAATAATCACTTTTCTCACTTAGAAATATCCTGAGCTTCACTCAGTTGATGAAACTTCCATGGTGATGTGGAACAATGATATTTATTCATCTGTCCATTCTTATGTGGAAATGAAAGTCACCACTCATGCTACATTGCAAGCCTCAATTCCTAGAATAGGTTCATTCAGGACACTGAGGTACTTTTCTACCTGGGGCTGTAATCTGGGAAGAGCACAACAAACTGTAGGCTGTTTCCTTACATGAGGGTGCATAATGATGCTTATGCAAACTGCCTTAAAGCATAATAAACTGAGAGACTCAAAGCACGTGTCTCATTTACTTGTAGAAGTGCCCAAAGCAAAGGATACAGTTACATTCCTTTGTCTGATTTGAACTTACAGTGAAGTGGAGTAAGGTGGGTAGTCTATAAATGAATATGGTCTTCCATTCACTTGGAAGGGGGAATTGGGGTCTGACATTTACTTTAGGTTCCAGGCCTCTGTTTGTAAAGCAGGATCATGTGGATCATGGATGTTCATTTCTGCACTGAAATTCTTCTAATGGAAACTCACAGTGATTTACAGGTTCTTTTCACCATGAATTTTATTCACAAACTGCCTTTAAAGACAAAAAAAAAAAAAAAAAAAACCTGAGAAATGTATCTCTCCCTTATGCAAGAATAGCAGCCCAAAATCTTCACAAGTGTTCTCTTTGCTCACTTAAGCATATCCTGAGTTTGACACAGCTGGTGGAATTTCCTTATTCATCCATTCATTCTTATTTGGAAATGCAACACAACACCCATGCTACATTTCGAGCCACAATTATAGAGCAGCGTCATTCAGGAAATTGAGGTACTCCTCTCCCTGGGACTGTTATCTGGGAAAAACACCAAAGAACTGCATGCTCTTTTCTTACATGAGTGTGTGTAACCAAACCTATGCAAACTGCCTTGAACCATAACAAAGTGAGAGACTGAAAGTACACATCTCATTTACTTGTAGATGCTGCCAAAGCAAAGGGCACAGTTAGGTTACCCTTTCTGTTTTAAACTTATAGCTAAGTGGACTAAGCTGGGAATTCTTCCCTTCCACAGTGCTAAAACAATATATGGCCTTCCTTTTACTCCTGTGGTGAAATTGAGAAGCAAAACTTACTGTAGGTTCCAGGCCTCTGTTTGTAGAACAAATCATTCTGATCATGGATGTCCACTTCTCCACTGGAGTTCTTCTAAAGGAAACGTGCAACATGTTGCAGGATTTTTTCACCAAGGCTCCACTGCCTTTTAATATCAAACTGTGTTTAACCATAAAAAACTGAGAAATGATATATGTACTTCTCACTTATACATAGAAGCACACAGTCCAAAGTCTTCACAAATGATGCCTTTGTTCACTTAGACTACTTCAGAACTAAAGTCAGGTGAGGCACCTTTCATGGTGATATGGCACAAAGACATTCATCAATCTGTTCATTCTTACTGTGAAATGTAAGGAGCCACTCATGCTACATTCCAGGACTCAATTCCTAGAGCAGTTTCATTGAGGACATTGTGGTACTCTTCACACAAGTTTATTATCTGGAAATCACAAACAAGCTTCAGGCTGGTTCTTTAAATGAGAATGCATAAGTATACTTTGCAAACTGCTTTGGATCTTAACTAACTGAAAGAGACAAAGTGAGCATCTCAGTTGCTTGAATAAGAGACCAAAGCAAATCATACAGTTAGGATCCATTCTCTGTTTTGAATTGATAGTGAAGCAGAATAAGCTGAGGAGTCTTTCCTGCCACAGTGCTAAACCAATATATAGTTTTCCATTCACTCCTAAGAGGGAATTGAGACACAACATTTACTTTAGGTTCCAGGTCTCTGTTTGTAGAGCAGTATTGGGACCTGGCCTAGATCCCCAATCTCCCAAACAAATGTACAGTGAAGGTTGAAATAAAAGAAATAAGTGGTATGATTTTAGGGCTCCAGGAGGATCAAAACCCTTCTGCAGAGTTTGAGATTCTCAGGGTTAAGACAAGACCTGTTTTTGGGCAGTCTATATTTATTCAGTCAAGGAAGGGATTGAAGTGGAAAACACAGGAAACTCAGCAGGATCTTGGGAGTGGTTCAAAGACCTTTTCAAAGTAGCACATTATATTAATTTCAGAAAAGTATCTTGACCTTGAGTATAATCCTGAGATGACTCACAAAAGCATAGATGATCTTATGCTATGAAGTGTCCATGAGAAATCTCAGATGGGTGGTACCAATAATCCTAATCCTTTCTTTCATTCCAAGGGAAAATACACAAAACCAGACACTGGGAATTTGTGGTCCCCAACGTCTTCCTCCTTTTGTTTTTATAATTGAAGCAGTTGAAACGGCATATAGGATATACATCTTTTGTATGCACTTTTCTGCTGGGTGTTTAAGACCAAGCTAAAGTGAGACCTGACCTGTGTTAATAAAATTTAACTTATTTGCTATCTATTAAGGTCAGTTAAGTCTCCTCAGGAATTACCTTGGGACAACGCACACCTCTTAGTGCATCAGTCAGTATCAGCCATTTCAATAAGTCACAGCCGTTGCTTGACCAAATTGCTTTCCATGAAAGCTTGTGAGACTTTTCTCTTTTGGTGGCTCTCCCTAGGCACACTATACTTTGACAATCACTTTCTTCTGTGGTCTCATAGTCTTCTTGATCAGAAGACCAGGGACTCACTGAATATCCTTGGATGATGCAAGCAGAGGTTCTTTTATGCCCTGGGTCCTCATTTGACCTTGAAGGGCTGGGGCAAAAATATTGGCTATTCTCTTAGCCCATCTGTCTCTCTAATTTTTGGTCTCTAAATCTGAGTTGTTGAACATCCAGAAGAAAAGATTGTTAACAATACAGTGTATCAGAGGCAGTGATCTTATCATTACTGTGTTAGCTAAATATGAAACATCTTAGAACATTAAATGAAACTTATTTTCTATTATTCATGGATATTTTAACATTGGAATACCTATAGTGTTAACAGTTACATATTTTACACAGAAAATCAGAAATCAAAACCATACTTATTATTGTATCATGACAATTATGACATTTTTGCAACAATCCGAATTTCTGTTTTGACATAAAATATCCTTTTTTGTCAATCATCCCTATCTAATACATAAGAAGCTTTTATCTAATTTATTGACCTTCAGTGGAATGTTAATTTCATGAGTTTTTGGTACCTGCAGAGGTCTGAATATGAAACAAAGTCTATTTCATAAATAATTCCCATTTTACAATTTGGAAAATCAGTATATTTGGAAGCATGAATACATTAATATACCATGAGGTTGATAACAATAATTTGTCAAAGCCATATGAAACCTTTGTATCAGAGCATTTTTAAATAAAAAAACTTATTATTTTTTTTATGATGACTAATGTGAATATATTTCAACAATATATTTTATAACTTTAGTAGGGGTGTCTCCCAAAAGGCTATGAAGATTATTGGGGCCTCTGATCAATAAACAAGAATTAGTTAAAAATGTTACCAGGCAGCTGCTTTCTTATTTATCAGTTGGAGTCCTGTCCAACCATCCCAACCCTAAGGGATTTTCTTTACTCATCTTAATAATTTTTTGATGACTTATAAAAAATGCCTTCATAATATTTAACCCAATAGTTTTTATAGAAGAGACTCTCAAGTCAATAATAAACAAAAATACACACATATATTACATTTACATAATCAATTTTGTATCATTTTGACTAGTTGGGAACTAAGGTAAAAGCATGCTTTTTAAATCTATGATCCATGTTGAGTTTGATTAAATGATCCAAAAATGCAAAAGGAAGAAAAAAGAAAATTATTGAGCTCAAATACAAGGAAACAGCTGTTCACAGAATGGGCAAATGGGCAAACATGGATAGATAATCTGTGCAGATTCAAACAGATATAGAAAGAAGCACACAACTTGTAGGGGTCTGTGAGAACACTTGAAGTTCCCAGGGACTATTTATATTCTTGTATCACACCCCTTTGCTGAACTAGCTCACTTCTTATACTCTGTGTTCTCAGTGTTGGAACAGTTGTTCACCTCTAGCAACCTATGCCCTCAGAGCATTTCTCAGGTGCTCTTTCCCACATGGGTACTCCAGTACGTGCACTTTTGCTTTCCACTTCACATGTGTGAATGATCACTAACTCAGTGACTCCCAACAACTGCTTACAAACAGGCTGGACAAATAGGCAACAGATACTCAGACAGACTGACAAACATCTTACAAAGTCAGAGTGCACTCAGATGTATCTTTAAGCAAATTGAATTACAATAATTTTTTTACAAATTTAGAATTTATAACTATAAATTGACTAGTTAGAATTGTAGGTCGTTTAGCAGAGATCTTCCTGTAAAAAGAATTTTGGAGAGGACAAAATCTTATTTATAATCAACATGTATCAATGTGTTTTATCTTAAGAATGCTAATAATTCTTGTGTTCCCTATTTTTATTAAACTTTTAGTTTGGTTATCACCTATTCAGACCTTTGGTACCATTTTTAGCATCTCTTGGTAACCCTGGGTCAATTAAGGCCAGCCCTAGCTTTATCCTCCTCTATGGGTTGTAGTGTGATCTCTGAGGGCAAGTCTGGTTGGATAGGCTCATTCTCTGGAGGGCTCAAAGTGGAACCATCATATGGGACTGCCTCCAGCATCAGCTGTGTCTCCTACCAGGATCATATATTCCTGGATGACAGCCACCTCGTGGATCCATCACTTGTTAAGACACAAGCATAAACTTGACCCCACATTATTAGTTTTACTGGTCCTTCTCACTTTCCTGTGTTGATGTCTTTCCAGAGCACTTGAGATCTGTGTTGGACATCATTGTTGGCTGCTGATCAATGGAGCTCTGCAGGGGTCAATTTGTTTCTTGTAGCAGGATTTTAAAAATTTAATGTAAAATTAGCAAAATCTAATTGTGCTTGTAGGGGTAAATGTATTCCCCGCTTTTGTTTACTTAATTGAGTCTTGAGACATAGATGTGCTCTTTCTACAATTGCTTGTCCTTGAGGGTTATAAGGAATTCCTGTCATATGCTTAATATGCCATACTTGGAAAAAAGGGTTGTAATGGTTTGCTTATATATGAAAGCCCATTGTCAGTGTTTTTGGTGTGTGGAACACCCATAGAAGTAAATGCTAACAAACAGTGTTGTTGAACATGGTCAATTTTTTCTCCTGTGTGACAAGTTGCATGAATTAAGTAAGAATCTGTGTCAATAGACACAGGAATATATTGAACTTTACCAAATGAAGAAAAGTGTGTGACATCCATTTGCAAAATATTATGTTTTAAGCCTCTGGGGTTACTGCACAGGCTTAGGAACCTTTTGACAAGTAGGACAAGACATAACAATTTGTCCTGTTTGAGACCTGGGTACTTGAAATTCCTTGATTAGAGCCTTACTATTTTGATGATGGTAAGAATGAGATTGTCTAGCTGCATCAAATGGTGTAATAAATGTAGCTAGTGAATCAACTTGCTGTTTACTGTATGTTAAAAATACAGGTAAATTAGCATGAGACCTTATGTGATCAATATAAAAGGGTGCTGTCTGATTATGAATTGCCTTTTGTAGCCTAGAAAAAAAAATTAAAGAAAGGTGGATTTAAGGTTGACCGTAGAGTGGAGCTCTCAAGCCACTGAGTAAGATAAATTGTATATGCTGAGTCACTGATTATATTAATAGGTTTGTAAGCAAATTACTGTATGACAAATAAAATAGCAGTGATCTCAGATTTTTGTGCAGAAAGTCCTGGAGTCTGTATTACCTATTGATAATCTTTACTCCAAATTGCAGCCTTGCCTTTTGATGAGCCATCAGTAAAATAAGTTTTTACATTAGGAATAGGTTCAAATTTTGTAATTTTTGGAATAATACACGAATGTTTGAGAAAATATTGAAAGGTAGGATCACTGGAAAAGTGATTATCAATTTGTCCTATGAAATCTGTAAAGGCAGTCGGGCGTGGTGGCGCACGCCTTTAATCCCAGCACTCGGGAGGCTGAGGTAGGAGGAGCATTGTGAGTTTGAGGCCGGCTTGGGCTACAACGCTAGCACAAGGCCAATCTGAGCTACACAGTGCAACCCTGCCTCAACAAACTAGGGCTGGGAGTTTGGCTCAGTGGCTTAAGCGCCTGCCTGGCAGGCACAAGGTTGTGAGTTCAAACCCTAGTGCCAAAAAACAAAAATCTGTAAAGGCTACTTGCCAATATAGAGCTTGTTGTAGCAGGGTCAAATATTGATTTAAATCAAGAGACAATATAATTGTAGCAGGACTGATACCAAAGAATTGCTTAAACCTTATTCTTCCCATGTTGACATCTTTAGCAATTTGTTCTAAGTATAACTGTAAAGTCTTGACTGTTTAGAAAGACTAACTCACTCAGTAGGGTAAATTTGTTTATCATAATATTGTCCAATAAGACCTGGAGGAGAGTGAGGAGTGTTTAAAATATAAAGAATAAGAAGATAATTTGTATTTATTTTAAAATTTTGACACTGTTGTAACATTTTTTCAATTAACACTAGCTCTTCTTGAGCCTTAGTAGACAAACTATGAGGGAAAGCAATAGCTGGGTCTCCCTGTAAAGTACTACATAAGTGTTTCAATTGATAAGTAGCAATACCCAGCTTTGGCCTTATCCAATTTATATTTCCTAATAATATTTGGAAGTCATTTAAAGTGTTTAAATGATCTCTATGAATCTGCAGCTTTTGTGGCTTTAGTGCCCTGTCAGTCACCATTGTTCCCAGGTAATAGTAAGGGCTGGGCAGTTGTACCTTGTCTGGAGCAATGCAGAAACCAGTAGATATTAAATCTTATTTTGTTTTTGCAAATAAATCATATAATTGTTCTTTAATTGGTATAGACAGTAGGCTGTCATCCATATAATGTGTTATGTATGAGGAAGGATAAGTTTGTCTAACGTTTTGTAAGGCTTGCTGCACAAAAAGCTGACACAAGATTGGACTACTGTTCATTGCCTGAGGCAGAGTGACCCATTGATACCATTGCATTGGCTCTTTAAAGTTTAAACTAGGAACAGAAAAGGCAAAATGTGGCCTATCTGCAGGAAAAAGAGGGATGTTAAAAAAGCAGTCTTTTAAATCAATTATGATAAGAGGCCAGTCTCTGGGAACTGTAATTGGATATGGCAGTCCTGGTTGCAGCGTCCCCATTGGGAGTAAAAAGCATTTATGGCTCTTAGATCTTGTATTAACCTCCATTTGCCTTTTTTGGGATAACAAAGATGGGAGTATTCCAAGGGCTAACTGAGCTTTCTAAATGTCCTAACCACAGTTGCTCTTTAACTATTTTGGGGCCATTGATCTACCCAAGCAGGCTTCTAAATTTTCCACTGTAGAGGCAGTGCTATTATGGGGGGAGAAGCATCAATGACCCTTGTCAAAAAACCCTGTTGATATCTGATATCTTGTCTGTCATTTCTAGGTATAATCTTAACAGGCTCTTTGACTCCCTGTAAGATTTTTCCTCGTCCCTTGTCTTTTTGATATCCCATCTTAGTCATCATTTGTTTAACCTTAGGATCTGAATCTATTTGTTTAATTCCCATGCTTGAATTTGTTTGTTTAGTCTTAAAATAAAAATCATTAGTCAGCACTAATTTCCACTTTTGTAACAAATCTCTTCCCCACAAGTTAACTGGAATAGGTGCTATTTTGTTGGTCAGGCCCCTCATAAGGCAGGGGTGAGGCACTTTGTAACACCTGTTGAGGGTTTCCCAGCCCAATTAGAGACAAAGGAGCCCCTTGTATCAGCCATATGGTGGGCCGCTGTTCTGTTGAAATTATAGAAATATCCATGCCAGTGTTTATTAGACCTTCAAAACACTTTTCATTAATCTTTATAGAACACATAGGCCTGTTTTTAGTCACTTCTTGTGTAAAACAAATCTCTTTTTGTAGTCTTGCTCTGACGGTGTTGCTCCCTCTTAAACTGTCTATATTTCAAGAAGGTTTATCTATAGGTAACAAAACCAACTGTGCCACATAATCTCACTGCTGAAAAACCCAAAGATCCATAATACATGCAAGACTTTGTATCTCATCTCTACAATTACCATCAATCACAGTAGGCACAGTAGTTATTTCTTTTAAATTTAGATCAGCCTTTCCCAGTACAAGACCAACTGTTCCTTCAGGTGTTGGACCCCAGATTCCTATCAGAATTGGCGTAGGCTGGTCACCTCCAATGAGAGTGACTCTGCAAGCTGTAGGAAATATCTAATCCTGCATTTTGAATTGTTTTCCTGGTGAGTGAGTTGACATCTCTCTGGGGAACCACTTTTGATGAAGTTGTTAAATCTGCAGGCAAGTTTGCACTGGGTAAAGTTGACTGACATTTTGACCCACAGACCATCTTTTCTTTATTATTTGAATGGCCTGAAGAAAGGCTATCATCTCTTTTTTTGGCAAAGGTGTACAACCCTTATGGAGTTTAGAATGACAATATTTAGCCCAATGCCTCCCTTTTTGGCCTCTTGGACAGAGTCTAGGTGTAGGACCTGAGTTCTCCACACCAGAGGCATTGTTTCTTTGACTTGCTGCAGATGCAGCATCTGCCTTATTAGATCTGATGAGAATTCTGCGATCTTTTTTTTGATATGTTCCTTTTATTCCACAGTTAAAATACTTTCTCTTACTTCCTTTTGTATTTGCAAGACCAGCCATACCTGAGACATCATAGTTGTCTTATATAATTCATTTAAAATGTCTTGACAGGCTCAAATATATGTTGTTAAATCATTAGTCAATTTTACAGGATTTAAAGCCTGTTTACAGTCCCTATTGGCATTTTTATATGCGAATTGTAGAGTTAAAATGTTCGCAGCTTCTGTGTTTGAAATCTGTCTGTGAACATCTTCTTGTAAGTTAGCCACAAATTGAGCAAATGGCTGCTGGGGTTCTTGAAGAAGATGTAAAAAGGACATCAAATGGGCCCCATCCTCTGGAATAGTTGTCCATGCCCCTTTTATTAAATCTGCCAGTTGCAAATATAACTCATCAGTACATTGAATCCGTTCCCCAAGTGGCACATATTTTCCCCTCCCAGAAAGCATTTCTTCATTTATTGCAGTATGTGGATTGGGACTCGTTCTATTTCTATAAGCCTGCTCTGAAACAAAAGTTTTTAGCTTTACATCAAAATTAAGAAATTGAGCAGGAGACAGGCATGTTTGTGCCAGATGTTTGATATCATAAGGTGTCAACTGATATGTATCCAAAACATTTTGTAAAAGTCTCACAGTAAATGGACTTTGGACTCCATTGTTAACCACACTTTGTTTAAGATATTTTAGCAGTTGTATTTCAAATGACATATGAACAAAATACTCATGGTCATTAGGATCTCTTTCAATTCCAACTGGGAAACAAGCAGGGAGGCTATTGGTCTCCCCTTTTGCAGTTGCTTCTCTTCTTAAAACCTGTAAGTTTTTGGATAGAGTCATGTGAGATATTCTTTGTAATGGCTCCTGTTCCTGTTGAACTTTGGTGACAGGTGCCTCAGCTCGGAACTCTTTTGTTTCCTCCATGTCTGAATCAGAAGCTACTGACTGTGAGTTCTGTAATGGACTCAAAACTGAATGAACTAGGTTCCAAATTGAGAACATCTCAGGTGAAATGACTTTTTCTGTGGTATGTGCCTTTTTAAGAATTTTTTTCCAACTCTTTCCCAATTATCAACATCTGTCAGGCCTGTCTGAGGAAACCATGGGTTATATTTTGTTACCTCTTTCAACATTTTTGCTAGGTTTTTCTTTCGCACATGAGCCCCTGAGCATTTAAGCAGGCCTTGGAGTGACCATAAATACCTTTGCTCCTCAGTTGACAGTTTCTGCCCCATTTGTTCTCCTGGATAAAATGGCTTGTTCACAGTGGGAAGACTCACCCTTCTTATACTGTCTCTTCTCCAGGCAACCCTGGTGAAGTTTCCACCCTGTGAAGGCATTCTCCATATACACACTTTCCACCCTAGGCAAACTTCCTCATTCAGGCTAAACTTTCTAGTCCAAGGATTTCAGGCACCAGTTATCAGGGACCTGGCCTTGATTCTCAATCTCCCAAACAAGTGTATGATGAAGGTTAAAATAAATGAGACAAGTGGAATGATTTTAGTGCTCCAGGAGGATCAAAACCCTTCTACAGGGTTCAAGACTCTGAGGGCTAAGATAAGACGTGTCTCTGGGCAGCCTATATTTGTTCAGTCAAGGAAGGGATTACAGTGGAAAACACAGGAAACTCAGCAGGATCTTTGAAGTGGTTCAAATACTTTTTCAAAGTAGCAGATTATGTTAATTTTGGAGAAGTATCTTGATCTTGAGTATAATCCTGAGATGACCCACGAAGGCATAGATGATCTTGTGCTAAGAAGAGTCAATGGGAAATCTCAGATGGATGGTACCAATAATTCTAATCCTTTCTTTCATCCCAGAGGAAAAAACACAAAATCATACACTGTGAATTTGGGGTCCCCAACAGAGTAGAATCATTCTAATCATAGAAGTACACTTCTTCACTGGGGTTATTCAGAGGGAAAAACACAACGAGTTTCAGGCTCTTTTCACCAGGGCTGCAAAGTCTTTTATTGGCAAAGTGACCTTTATTTGCAAAAGTGGAGAAATGTGTCCTGTACGTCTCAGTTATTCAAAGAAATGCACAGATCAAAGTCTTCAAAAAAGATTGCTTTGCTCACTTAGATATATCCTGAGCTTAGCTCAGGTGGGGCACCTTCCATCGGAATGTGGCACAATTAAAATGCAAGTCGCAATTCTTAGAGTAGGGTCATTTAGGACATTTGACGTAAAATTCCTCCTGAGGATGTTATCTGGAAGAAAACAATGAACTGCAGGCTGTCTCCTTACATGAGGGTGCATAACTGTACTTACGCAAACTGCCTTGAGCTGTAACAAACTGAGAGACTCAAAGTGTCAATCTTAGTTACTGGCAGAAGTGCCCAAAGCAAAGGATCCAGTTAAGTTCCCTTGTCTGTTTTGAACTTATACCTAAGCGGAATAAGTTAGAGAGTCTTCCCTGACATAGTGCTAAAATTGCATATACTCTTCTATTCACTCCTAAGGGGCAATTGATGTGGTACATTTACTTTAGATTCCTGTCCTCTGTAGAGCAGGATCATTTGGATTGTGGAAGTACACTTCTCCACTGGAGTTCTAAGGGAAGCACACAACGAGTTACAGGCTCTCTTCACAAGGTCTGCAATGTCTTTTATTAGCAAACTGCACTCAAGCATGACATACTGAGAAATGATACATGTACTTTTCAGTTATACACTGAAGCACACAGCCCAAATTGTTCACACATGATGGCTTTGCCCACTTAGATTAATCCTGAACTAGACTCAGCTGAGGTACCTTTCATGGTGATGTAGTGAAAAGATATTTATCAATTTGTTCCTTCTTATCATGAAATGTAAGGCATCACTCATGCTACATACTAGGCTTCAATTCCTAGAGCAATTTCATTCAGGGCATTGAGGCACTCTTCTCCCTGTGTGTATAATCTGAGAAGCACACAGCAATCTGCAGGCCAGTTCTTTACATGAGGATGCACAAGCATACACATGCAAACTACTATGGACCGTAAATAACTGAGAGAGACAAAGTGAGCATCTCAGTTCCTTCAAGCGGTGCTCAAAGCAAAGAATACTGTTAGGATCCATTCTTTATTTTGAATTCATAGTGAAGCAGACTAATCGGAGGAATGTTTCTTGCCACAGTGCTAAAATTATATATGGTCTTCCATTCCCTCCTAATAAGGAATTGGGGCACAACATTTACTTTAGGTTCCAGACTTCTGAATGTAGAACAGGATCATTCTGATCATGGATTCCCACTTCTTCACTGGAGTTCTTCTAAGGTAAACACACAACGTGCTGTAGGCTTTTTTCACCAGGGCTGCAATGTGTTTTATCTGCAAATTGCCTTTAACCATAAAGAACTGAGAAATTATACATGTACTTCTCAGTTATACATAGAAACACACAGTCCTCAAGTCTTCACACATGATGGCTTTGTTCAAGAAGACTAATCTTGAACTAGAGCCAGCTGGGGCACCTTTCATGGTGGTGTGGCAAAATATAATTTGTCAATCCATTCATTCTTATTGGGAAATTTAAGGCACAACTCATGCTACATTCTAGGCCTCAATTCCTAGAGAAGAGTCATTCAGTTCATTGAGGTACGCTTTTCCCTGGGTTTATTATTTGGGAAGAACATAACATTCTGTAGCCCGATTCTTTACATGATGATGCATAAGCATACTTATGCAAACTGCTTTGGACCATAACTAACAGAGAGAGACAAAGTGCACATATCGTTTCCTTGAAGAAGCACCCAGAGCAAAGGAAGCAGTTAGAATCCATTCTCTGTTCTGAATTGATAGCGAGGTGAACCAAGCTGGGAAATCTTCCCAGACACAGTGCTAAATATGTATATGGTCTTCCAGTCACTCCTAAGGGGGAATAGTTTCACAATATTTACTTTAAGTTCCAGGCCTCTGTTTGGAGAGTAGGATCATTTTGATCATAGATATACACTTCTCCACTTTAGTTCTTCTAAGGGAAACACACAATGAGTTGCAGTTTTCACCATGGCTGCAAAGACTTTCATTTGCATACTGATTTTTACCAGCAAAAACCAAGAAATGAGACATGTACCACTGTTATGCAAAGAAGCACGCAGCTTAAAGTCTTCAAAAATTATAGCTTTGCTCAGTTATAGGTATCCTGAGCTTCACTCAGCTGGGGCACCTTCCATGGTGATGTGGAAAAATGATATTTATTCATCTCTTCATTCTTATTTGGAAATGCAAGTCACTACTCATATTAGATTGCAAGCCTAAATTCCTAGAACAGGGTCACTCAGGACATTGAGGTACCCTTCTCCCTGGGGCTATATTCTGGGAAGACTGCAACAAACTGTAGGTTGTTTCCTTACCAAATGATGCATGACCATACTTATACAAACTTTCTTAAACCATAACAAACTGAGAGACTCAAAGTGCGCATCTCATTTACTTGTAGAAGTGCCCAAAGGAAAGGATACAGTTGCATCACCTTGTCTGATTTGAACTTATAGCAAAGCAGACTAAGCTGGGGAGTCTTTCATGCCATGGTGCTAAAACTTTATATGGTCTTCCATTCCCTCCTAAAGGGAAATTTTGAACCAATGCTTACTTTAGGTTCCAGGCCTCTGTTTTGTAAAGCAGTATCATTCTGATTGTGGAAGTACTCTTCTCCACTTCAGATTTCAAAGGAAATCTCACAATGAGTTGGAGGATGTTTTCACCAGGACTGCAAAGCCTTTATTCACAAACTGACTTTCACTAGTAAAAACCAAGAAATGTGACCTGTACCTCTCAGTTATACAAAGAAGCACACAGCCCAAAGCATTCAACAATGATTGTTTTGCTCACTGAGACATATCCTGAGCTTGACTCAGCTGGGACACCTTCCATGGGGATGGGGAACAATAATATCTATTCATCTGTTAATTCTTATGTAGAAATGCAAGTCACCATTCATAGAACATTGCAAGCCCCCATTCCAAGAGCAGGGTCATTCATGGTATTGAGTTACTCTTCTCCTTGGGGATGTCATCTGGGAAGAATACAACAAACTTTAGGCTGTTTTCTTATATGAGGGTGCATAGACATACTTATGCAAACTGCATTAAACCATAACAAACTGAGAGACTCAAGGTGTACATCTCAGTTATTGCAGAAACATCCAAAATGTAGGATACAGTTAGTATTCATTCTCTGTTTTGAATTGATAGTGAAGCGAACTAATCTGGGGAATCTTAACTACCACAGTGCTAAAATTATACAAGGTCTTCTATTCACTCTTACTTTGTAATTGGGGGACAATATTTAATTTCGGTTCCAGGCCTCTGTTTGCAGAGCAGCATCATTCTGATTGTTGCCATATACTTCTTCACTGGAGTTCTTCAAAGGGAAACACTCAACAAGTTGCAGGCTCCTTTCACCAGAACTGTAAAGCCTTTTAATTGCAAACTGACTTTTACCAGTAAAAACTGATAAATGAGACTTACACCTCTCAGTTATGCAAAGAAGCACACAGGCCAAAATCTTCAAAAATAATCACTTTTCTCACTTAGAGATATTCTGAGTTTGACTTGGCTAATGAACCATCCATGGTGATGTGGAACAATGATATTTATTCATCCATTCATTCTTATGGGGAAATGCAAGTCACCACTCATACTATATTGCAAGCCTCAATTCCTAGATTAGGATCATTAAGGACATTGAAGTACTCTTCTCCCTGGGGCTAGTATCTGGGATGAATACAACAAACTGCAGGCTCTTTCCTCACATGAGTGTGCATAACCAAACTTATGTAAACTGCTTTGAACCATAACAAACTGGGAGACTCAAAATGTGCATCTCATATACTTTGCAGATGCTGTCAAACAAAGGGTGCAGTTAGGTTACACTTTGTCTTTTAAACTTGTAGCGAAGCCAACAATGCTGGGGAGTCTTCCCTGACACACTCCTAAAACTGTGTATGGTCTTCCATTCACTCATATGGTGGAAATGTCAAGCATGATTTACTTTAGGTTCCAAGCCACTTTTTGTAGAGCAGAATCATTCTGATCATTAATCTCAACTTGTGCATTGTAGTTGTTCTAAGGGAAAAATGCAATGAGTTGCATGCTCTTTTCACCAGGGCTGCCTTTTTTTTGCAAACTGCTTTTAACCATAAAAAAAACTGAGAAATGATGCATTTACTTCTCAGTTATACATAGAAACACACAGCCCAAAGTCTTCACAAATGATGGCTTTGTTCAAGTAGAGTAAACCTGAACTAGAGTCAGCTGGGGCACCTTTCATGGTGATGTGGCAAAATGTTATTTATCAATCTGTTCATTCTTATAAGGAAATTTAAGGTACAACTCATGCTACATTTCAGGTCTCAATTCCTAGAGAAGAATCATTCTGCTCATTGAGGTACTCTTTTCCCTGAGTCTATTATCTGGGAAGAACATAACAATCTATAGTCCAATTCTTTACATGATGATGCATAAACATACTTATATACACTGCTTTGGATCATAACTGAGAGACACAAAGTGTGCATATCAGTTACTGAAGAAGCACCCAAAGCAAAGGAAACAGGATCCGTTCTCTGTTTTGAATTGATAGCAATGCAGACTAAGCTGGGGAATCTTCCCAGACACAGTGCTAAAACTGTATGTGGTCATCCATTCACTTCTAAGGGGGAATTGTACTGTAACATTTTCTTTAGGTTCCAGGTCTTTGTAGAGCAGGGTCATTCAGATCGTGAAAGTATATTTCTCACCCACAGTTCTTGTAAGCAAAACACACAATGAGTTGCAGTCCCTTTTACCAGGGCTGCAACACCTTTCATTCATATACTGACTCTTAGCAGCAGAAACCAAGAAATGAGACATGTAGCTGTAACTTATACAAAGAAGCACCCAGACCAAAGTCTTAAAAAATGATTGCTTTTCTCACTTAGACATATCCTGAGCTTGACTCAGCTGGGGTACCTTCCATGGGGATATGAAACATTGATATTTACTCATGAGTTCATTCTTATGTGCAAATGCAATTCACCACACATACTACGTTGAAAGCCTCTATTCCTAGAGCAGGGTTATTCAGGGCATTGACATGTTCTCCCTGGTGATATTACCTGTGAATAACACAATGCACTGCAGGCTCTTTCCTTATGTGAGTGTGCATAATCCAATTTATGCAAAATGCCCGGAACCATAACAAACAGAGAGACTCAAAGTGCACATCTCATTTACTTGAAGAATCACCCAAAGCAAAGGATGAAATTAGGATGCCTTTTCTATTTTGAAGTTATAGTGAAGTGGAGTGAGCTGGGGAGTCTTCCCTACCACAGTGGTAAAACTGTATATGGCCTTTTATTCACTCTTAACAGGGAATGGGGAAGCATGATTTACTTTAGGTTCCAGGCCTCTTTTTGTAAAGCAGGATAATTATAATCACAGAAGTACACTTCTCCACTGGAGTTCTTTTAAAGGAAGCTCACAATGAGATGCAGGCACTTTTCAACAGGGCCGAAAAGGCTTTTTTTCACAAACTGACTTTTATCAGCAAAAATCAAGAAATGTGACCTGTATGTCTCCATTATGCAAAGAAACTCAAAGCCCTAAGCCTTCACAAATGATCACTTTGCTCACCTAGATGAATCCTGAACTTGATTCAGCTGGGGCAACTTCCATGGTGAGGTGGCAAAATGATATTTATCAATACATTCATTCTTATGGGGAAATGTTAAGCCACCACTCATGCGACATTCCAGCCTCAATTCTTAAAGTCAGGTCATTCAGGACATTGAGGAACTCTTTTCTCTGGGTCTCTTTCCTGGGAAGCACACAACAAGCTGCAGGCCAGTTCTTAGCAAGAGGATGCACAACCATAGTTATGCAAACTGCTTTGGAACATAACTCACTGAAAGAAACAAAATGAGCTTCTCAGTTCCTTGAATGAGTGACCAAAGCAAAGGCTACAGTTAGGATCCATTCTCTGAGATTGATCACAAAGCAGACTAAGCTGGGGAATCTTCCCTGCCATTGTTCCAAAACTGTATGGTGTCTCCCATTCGCTCCTAATCTGGAATAAGAGTGCAACATTTACATTAGGTTCCAAGTTTCTGTTTGTAAGGTTCATTATAATCATAGAAGTACAGTTCTCCACTACAATTCTTCTAAGGGAAACACACAACGAGTGCAGGCTCTTTTCACCAGGGTTGCAAAGCATTTTATTTGCATACTGACTTTTACCAGCAGAAACTGAGAAATAAGAGCTGTTCCTCTCAGTTATGTGAAGAAGCACATAGCCCAAAGTCTTCAAAAATGATCGCTTTGCTTACTTAGACATATCATGAGCTTGACTCAGATGGGGCACCTTCCATGGGTGTCGCGCGCCTGTCCCGGCCGGCAGGAAGACACACAACACCGTGACAGCGGCAAGCAAGCTTTAATCGTCCTCAGCACTGTACGCCCTGAGAAGCCTCACAATGCGTCCGTCCGTGACGGCTCCTTCCGTGCTTCTCTCCTTC
>RJWM01024479.1:0-30677 GCA_004363535.1 Dasyprocta punctata | reverse complement strand
GTGAGGCTTATGTTCCACTCAGGCAGGATTATTGGGTCTGGATTTGTTCTTGCTTCCTGGAGTTGTATTGCTTTTTTATCCAAGAGCCCAGTCTCCAGTTAAAGAATTATGTTGATTAGCTTCCAAGGGGTTGTCTTTGCTTTTTACCCAGAGTCTGGAGGCAAAAAAGAGAGAGAAAGAAGTTGAAAAGCAGCTCATCTTTAGTACTAATGGTCCTCCAGAGAGATCAGCACGAAAATTAAATAAAAGTAAATAAATTAAACATCTCTTAACATCTCGCTTTGTAATGCTAGGAATGTCACATAACTATCCAGCTATGTAGTCTGAATTCAAAGGTATAAATGAAAGACATCTTTCAACCTCATATCGTAACTTTAGATAACAAATATGCTGAAGTAAAGAAACACTTACTTCATTCAACAGTTAAGTGAGCTGCTATCTGGGCCTCATTATATCTGTGATTTACAAGGACTCTGCAGGCCTGCATTGCTCACGTCAGAGACCACCAATATAAAATGCAGCAAATGGGATTTTTATCTTTCAGCACGCCTCCAAATTGTTGCACAAGATATACTTCTCAGCCTGCATATAATCAATCTAATGTGAACCATTATCTCTGCACAAAGGCAAAAACAAAAGCTCCGATGCCTAGGATCATACTTAAACACACCTGACACTCACAGCTTCCAGGACTCCTTGAAACTCCTGGGCCATGCAAGATGTCCCACGCTGAGACAAGGCAGGGCTGGAAGTGAGAGTAAAAAGGGCACTATCTCATGAGGAGTCTGCTGACAGGCTGGGGAGTGAACATTTCACCAAAAATCAAAAGGTTATTTGTTCTCAGGCTTCCAAATTAGTAAAATGTGGGCATATCAAGAATATGGTTATTTTTAAAAGTTGTGGCCAAAGTCAATACTTTTTGTTTCTTAAAAGGATATATGTGGAGGCCTTATATTGTCTTCATCTGCTAGGAATATTATTTGAAGAATCTGAAAGGTAATTGAATTTAAGGCTCTTTAATGATAGTAAAAATAGTATTTCTTAAGGAAAGTTCAGAATACTGAGCAATTTAAACAACTTTATGACTTAGCATATTTTATGTCATTTTGCTTTTTAAAATCTTTCTTTAGAAACCATTTTAAAGGTGGATTCTCAACACATTTATTGCCTTTTAATTTTTAGTGCTCTCCCTTGAATCACTGAGTTTATTTTCTCCTAAGTGAAGGAGCTTTGATAATTACATTAACAATGTTCACTGGGTTTAAAATATTGAACTTTTAACAGCACTCACTTTGTAATAAAGGAATAAACTTTTTGATTTCAACAGTAAGGTCCATAGTTCTAGCAAGGTGCCTAGAAACCACATATTAGATATCCTGTCAGGCAGCATGCTTGTCTGTAAATGTCTGGGACAGGACTTCTGAACTATAAATGCACTCTTGCAGACATGAGAACACAGAAAGGTATGTAGATAAAAGGTGAAAAATTAGATTATTAATGTGTTTGTGCTACTCAATATGTGCAGAACTTATGACTCTGTAAATCAACTTAGTTCACTTAACAATTAAAACATAAAAAGATTGAACACTACAAAATAATTTATCTGTTTCAAATACAGCATCTGGCTTAATGTTGACAGTATAAACATCAAGAAAAGGATTATTTTAAAGAAAGAAAAGGAAGTAAAAAACTTATGGATATCTGAAGTGTTAAATAAAATTTCAACATTATCAAGATAATCAAATTGTCTATGTTAAACAGCATTTTCCAGTATCTGAAAAAGCCAAATTTTCAAATAAACTTAATTGTGTCAGCTTCATTATTTCCATAATAAGATGAATAGATTCTACAGTCTTGACAAGACCTCTTTGGCACTTGGTTTTTGTAGAGTTGGAGAGTCTTCTTTGAACACTCTGGGTGATAAAAAAAAAAAAAGGCACCTATTTATTCCCAGATAATTAAGCTGATTTTGGCCAGCTTTTATTTTGGGAAATTGCATGCTGCCAGCATAAAGAACTCCCTGCATCATTTCTAGTAAAAAGCTATTCTTCATTTCCTGCCCTTTAGTGGAACTGTCCTCTTTTATTTTCTCATGAAGGTGGCTGTCTCACAGTAAGGATAAGGGCAGTGATTTCTTTATTTCAAAGCCATCTCTCGGAGAGTAAACTGCCAAACTCATTCAGCTGTTTTCCAAGCACCAGCCTTGTTTTACTTCACCTTGTAGCCATCAGGGAGATATCCCAGAAACTTCATTTATTGGGTATAATAAAACTCATGACTTCAACATAATTCTCATCCATAAAAATAAAGGTATGCAGTAAGACAAGACATACTGAGCCCAGCAAATATGTAGATAAAAAACTTACAGAACCTTCTTCCTTTCCTACACTGCTATTACATGCATTGGCAATGTCAATGTTTGCTGGAAAACTATTGTGACTATGATGTTCAATGGAACCGCAGCTCAATATGACAATTAAAACTTAACTTTGAGTTACTGGGGTCCTGGTACATGTAGTGTTGCAGAGCTAAAAATGAACACTGTCTTTCTTTTTTGTTGTCACCTTTGCTGCCCATTTGGGGCTCTTCTACACACTGATAGGAGAGTAACTATAATTAATATATTACATATTGTTATCTTCATACTAGTTATGCAGAGTATAAGATATAGGCATGAAATATTGTTCAAACAATATTAGCACAAACCTTTCTTTTCAATGTACTAAGAGAAACTATCTGTGTAAGTATCTTAACTATCTTGTGTTAAAAAAAAAAAAGAACACTAATTTCAGCTCCTACCCAAAGTGATCAGTCACTATGAATCTCTGCTCCTCCTTGGCGACTGAGACAAAGTGGTCAGGCTATTGCCAAGCAAGTAGAGAACATCAAATTGAGACAAGCAACCTTTATCCCAGGATCAGAATTTGCAAATGTTTCTGCAGTGCTCAGCCTGTCCCTCATATTTCTGAAGTCTTGGCAGGACCACAAATGAAGGCCCCTAAATTATATGTTTAAATACATAAAATATGCCATGTAAAGTTAATAAACCAATGCATAATATGTTCTAGCCTTCTGTCTTGACAAGCATGCATTCATGATGACATGGAAAATCAAGTTCAACTTTAGAATTCTTGAGCTTTATGGTGTTAGTTTATACTACAATCTAAATGACAGCTTTGAGGAAGTGGCTTCATATGGGAAGGGGTGGGCTGTGTCACCGTGTTTGGGTACAAGATGCAAAAAAGATAGGTAGAAACCCTAGGAGAACATATATTTTGTAACTTTTCAAATGCTAATTTTTCTGTGCTACTTGGAATAAAATGTCAGGCATGGAAAGATCTCTACAGGTCTTTTTCCAGAGGTCTCTTTTGGGCAGCACTTTAAATTGAGCGCACACATTATGCTTTATTTTTTACCAGTTCAGATCCTAGCTTGATTTCTATCTATTTCTCTTACTGTTTCCCTGTGGGTACTGGCTCCAGACAAGTTGGACAGACAGCTTCCTGTGCACTAAGCCCACATAGTGCTTTTTGTTGCCACCTTTGCCACTTGGCTGGGACTTTTCTCTACTTCCTGCTGCTTTTCAGATCTTCCAAACTTTTCTGCTGGTGCTCCCACATTCCTTGTAGGTAAAAAAAAAAACAAAAAACAAAAACAAAAACAAAAAAACACAAAAAGCAAAAACAAAAAACAAAACCCTCCTTTGTCAGGTTGTCCTTATCATCCCAGAATTGATTTCTGTTTCTAGATCACCCCACCTGTTCTGTGTTTCTCTACTGCTTTATCCTGCTGGTCTTCCTCTGTGCTTACTTCTAGTTATTTTCTAGTTGAGAAAATTCAAAAGCACAAGGCAGTCTACAATTAAATCCTTTGTTTTATTATCATTGTTGCTATCATGTGATTAAAACTGGCTTTTGGGATGTGAAAAGGAGATCTATGAGTGTTCCAATAATGGAAAAGATTTTGTGGAGAAGTTGAACATAAACTTGACCTTGAAGAATAGAAAGTGGCCCTTATTAATACTGGCAGCTAAGATTTGTTGAAAATACATTTGCATTGTATTAATGCCTGATTTCATTTTCATAATGTTTCTCCATGATACATGCTTTTTAAAAATTTATTTTGGTTACACAAAATAGTAAGTTTTGCTTTGTAATATTTATATATACATTACATATACTTTAATTATTTTACCCCTTTCCCCATTGACAACCTTTCCATTTTTCTTACCTTTGATTCCTTTCTTTTCTGATAGCTTCTCTTCTAATTTTGTATGGTCTCTTTTGTTATTTTAATTTTTTTAGATTCCATCTATGACAGAAAATATTAACATATGACTTTCTGAGTCTGGTTTATTTAGTTTAACTTGATGATCTCCAGTTTCATCCATTTTCCTGCAAATGGCATGAATCCATTCTTTATGGAAGAAAGCATAATTTACATTACACTATGCATATATAATGTATTTTCTTTATCCATTCACCTGTTGATGGCCTCCTAGGCTGCTTCTATAGCTTAACTGTTTTAAATTGCACTGCAAAAAACATGGTATAACTGTTTTTATTCTCCTTTAACTGTTGAGGAAACAAGTTTTAACCTTAAACATTTACTAGCCCAATGTTGGGGGAGAGATGAAATTTGAACTACTATTCTGTATTGCTTTCAGAAAGAAATTCTGACAAATAGGAGGACAGGAACAGTTTGTTTAATGATTAAGTGATCAAATAATGGCCAATGTGAAGACAAGACAGAGGTGATACATTCCAGTCAAAGGCAACACCAGGTTATAAGGAAATGAGCTTTCTAGTCACAGGAGGTTTACAATAAGAAGATCAGGGAGAAAAACTTTACTCCCAACAAAAGAAGAAATAAAATGTAGATAGTTAACTAAAAACAAGTGTTGATATAAGGTTATATATTGAAAAAACAATTGTTAACAACAATCCACCAGACATACAGAAAGCAAGGAAACATTTTTGTTACCATGATAACAAGGAATCATTCTTTCACATAAGTATTTTTGAGCTTATCAAATCAATAGTTTTTCTATCTTTTAAAAATGCCTTGGAAAAATTGTAGTGCTAATTTTTGGTGTGTATGAATTCTGAAGGCTCTACGGAATTTTTCCCTAGAATTCTGGAAGTGTCTTTTAAAAAAATAATACATTGTACACAAATGGAAGTGAAACTTCAGGCTGCAAGTAGTATTATATTACACAGAGAGTAAAGCATAGTTATTCCCTTTTCCCAAGTTTGCCCTGTGGCATCTTATTACAGAGCATCTGGTTATTTCTGTCACTGCATTCTACATTTCTAATAGATGACTTAACACATATTTGAACATCACAAATTGGAAAAGTAAACTCTGCTGTATGTTACCTACCAACCAGTCATCCATCACTAAGGGAGCTGTGTCTCATGGTACCATCTCCTTCAGACACTGCTAGATACTACAATATGTTGCAGAACTAGGAGAAAAGCAGATAGTAAAGTTTTCAAATAAGGTGTCAGTTGATAACGCACCTTGTACTATTTGATAGTTTGATATGTCAAACTCTTTTAAACTACCTAAATTTAGAGGAGGAATGTGATATAGTTATCCCAAAAAGGAAATAAATGTTGGCTTTGAGTTGGTTTAAAAAAGCAATTGTAACACAACGTAATTCATTTTGGTTTGAATTAATACTTCTGCTTAATTTGGATCAAAGCCTAACCAAAAATATTATAACAAAAAATATAACATCAAATATATTCACCCAGAATATGAAGGCTAATGGAGACAGGGTAAGGTACGACTAAAGAGTTGAAAAGAGAAAAAAATCTTTGAGTAAAATATTGAAAATGCAAAACAGATATGCCTTAATTATTCATCAATATTAATGACAGGCAACACTTATTGTGGGCCAGGAATTGGCCTGTATATTTTACAGACAATATTTTAATCCTCACAACTATTGGTTTTTTTTTGTTGTTGTTGTTTTCGTTTTTTTTTTTTTTTTTTTTTTTTTTGAAGCACTGGGGATCAAACTCACAACCTTGTGCCTGCCAGACAGGCGCTTAAGCCACTGAACCAAACTCCTGGCCCTAGTTTTTTGAGACAGGGTCACACTGTCTGGCCTTGCACTCATGTTGTAGCCCAAGCCGGCCTCGAACTGACAACACTTCTCCTACCTCAGCCTCCTGAGTGCTGGGATTAAAGGCATGCACCACATATAAAGAATTAAAAGAAATCAGGCCCCTAAAATTCAAAGACCCAGTCCAAAAATGGGCATCTGAGATGAATATGCACTTCTCAGAGAAAGAAATACAAATGGCAAATAAATATATGAAAAAATGTTCAACATCAATGGTCATTTGGGAAATGCAAATTAAAACAACGCTGAGATTCCCTCTCACTCCAGAACGAATGACCAAGATTAAAAAATCAACCAACAACAAATGCTGGAGGGGCTGTGGGGAAAAAGGAACTCTTCTCCACTGTTGGTGGGAGTGTAGATTGGTACAACCACTGTGAAAGTCAGTGTGGAGATTCCTCAAGAAGTTAGGATTAGAGATCCCATTCAACCCAGCTATCCCACTTCTGGGCATTTTCCCAGAAGAATTGAAAACATCACACCACAGTGATATTTGTGCACCCATGTTTATAGCAACACAATTTGTATTAACCGGATCTTGGAAACAACCCAAGTGCCCATCAATCAAGAATGGATAAAAAAGATGTGATATTTTTATCAATGGAGTACTACTCAGCATTCAAGAAAGATTGCATTGAGACTTTTATAAGTAAATGGACATGACTTGAGACCATACTCATAAGTGAGATAAATCAAACCGACATGTGTAAATACCATATTGTCTCTCTAGTGTAAGAAACTGAAACTATATATGATCCAAAATCTATAATAAACACTATGTAAGGATAAAAAACTGCTCGAAGAGCAAAAGTAATTGGGAAGGGAAAAGGGAGAAAGAGGGAAGGGAAAAGGAAAAGATAAAAATCTGTATATATGTATATGTAAGATAACTAAACCAAACATACTGCTGAATGTACTAGTTATTGAGAAAGTATAGTTAATACTCATATGATTAGATCAATTTTACAAGTCTATATCTGTTAATGTAAACAACCATTTTGAAGATAACGAGACACAATATTGCAACCATTATGAAGTTTCTAGCATCCTGTTTTGTAAACCTATAATGTTACTGCTGTGCATTTACTCTAGTTGTTTGTTTGTCTTTTTTACTTTTTGTCTTTCTTACATGTGTCTTTCTTTTCTCTTAAATAATAATAAAAAAAAAAGGCATGCGCCACCACACCCGGCTCTCACAACTATTCTTTATTATGTCCCTTTTATAGATAATTAGAAGAAGAAATGGAAAAATTGAATGACTTATCCACACTCCCACTATTAGCAAGTGATGGAGATGGAGATAAACTCACAAAGCTTACCATCCTCACCATGACACAGCACCACCTTCTCAGTGCTCCTGAGTAGAAAGTCAGCTTTTTTGAAAGAAACACTGCTATTTTCCTGGGCTACTGAAGTAATATCATTTATCCTACACATGGACTGCCAGACTGAATTCAAATATCCCTCTTCTAGGGCTAGACCTAATGTTTGATATTAGGGTGGACAAAGGATGATAGACAGCTAGTCTCTTTGCTTCTGAAAGTGGCTAATAGAAGATACAGAGATTATTTCTATCAATCTCCAGAGTTCTCAAAAAACATGTGTGCCACTCCCAAACTGTGGAGGCTACTAGACGTGCCAAAAGATGTAAGATCTCACATGCTGCACATTCTTAAAAAAAAATAGTTGTTTAGCAAACTTGAAATCATAGATGTAAGTTTCTAATGTAAGGAGAAAATCCAGTTTTTTGCCTTCTAGAATTTTTTTCTTTGTTTGAATCATGCATACCAGAGCTGTGTATATCCCATAAAGTAAAGTAGGTAAGATTTATATGATTTCCTCTGAATTAATTTTTCTCTTACTCTTAGAAGTTTTTGCATATTGTAAGTATGGGAATTATATACATGCCCTCGCAGACCAATATTCAACTTCCTTTATATTTCAAAAATTTTTCATTCTGGGGAATTTTGTCAAAAATGTTAATATATGAAGGCCCCATCCCATCTTCTGCTTCATTTTCTACCTTTCCATGCATATTTTAAAGTTAAAGTGGTAAGGCAACAAAACAAGCTCCCAGGAAGTTTCCTTGGGCCTTCAACTGAGGCACAGTAAATTGTAATCTCTACTCTGCTTTGCTATCTCTGAATGTCTGGATTACTTTCCTCTCATTGCTTAGACAAATACCCAACACCCAAAGTTAAAGGAGGAAAGGTTATTTTAGCTCACAGTTTGTGAGGGTTCCAGTCCATAACCGGCTGGCTCCAAGGCCTCAGGTGGTATGGCAGAGGGCAACAGTTCGTTGTGGTAGAACACAGAAAAGCAACAAGAGAAAAAGGCAGACACATGAAGAGAAGACTATTTCCATCCCTCATATATGTAGGCCACCTGCCTTAGGGTGGGTGTAGCACTCACACCCATAATCCCAACTTTGGGTCATGAAACAATCACAATTTCTAGAAGCCTGCCTCCATGACTGTGTGAGGTTTTTTGGGGGGGATATCCAGACACAAACCATAACATTCTGTCCCTGGATCCCTAAAGATTCATGCACATCCTTTATGCAAAAGACATTTAGTACATCTCCAAAAGTTGCTAAAGTCCTAAAAGATTCAGCATTGCTGAAAAGTCCAAGTCCAAAGTCTCCTCTAGGATTTAAGGCAAATTCCTAGCTGTGAGCCCCTGTACAAATGAAAAGAAAGTTAAGCACTTCCAATGTACAATGGCAGGAGGCAAGCATTTCCACTACAAAAGTTACAAACAGGAATGTACAAAGGAATGGGACCAAAGCAAGTCCAAAATTCAGAAGGGGAAACATTAAGTCCTATAGTTCCATGTGTAATATCTGAAGCAATCTGTGGTAAGTTGTGAGCTCCAAAGGGCTTACATGGCTCTGCCCCATGGCATTTCTTGCTGTAGTAGCTCCCATGGCTTCTCTCTTAGGTCCTCTTTGCTCCCTCCTTGCACCTTTATCTTTGCAGTCTTCACTGGAGCTTTTTTCCTGGCCAAACTCACAACATTTTAAATCATCTGGCTGGGATCTTTGCTCTGGATTCACAACAAAAATCTAGCTAAAATCCCCCAACAATAGCCATGTCACCACCTCAATGTTCGACTGCCTTGAAATTTCTTCTCCTGGGTTAATTAGTCTGTCACCCTTAATTTTAGTCTCAGGCAAAATCTCTGCACATGAGCAAAATGCATGCAAACTTTTTGCCAAGCCATAACACACGTTGTCTGGAGTCCAACAGCCAAAGAAGTCCTTCTTTCCAGCAGAAATCTCCTGAACCTAGTCTTTACTGGCAGGATTTCTATCAGTGTTCTTCTGAGCTCTGACAAGATTCCCATATGGAGCAGCCTAAAGTGTCCCAGCACTACTCTTTCAGGCAACATCTCTGAACCTTTCAAACTTTTCCCAAAAACCATTACCAAAGGCTCTTGAACAACGTGGTCAGGTATAGTCATAGCAACAACCCCACTTCTCTGGTACTAAAATCTGTGATGGTTACTTTTCTCTCATTGCTGAGACAAAATACTCAATGCCCAAAATGAAGGAAGGAAAGGTTTTTTTTTTTGTTTTGTTTTGTTTTTTGTTTTAGCTCACATTTTCTGGAGATTTCAGTCCATAATATTCTGGGTTCAAGGCAGAGTAGCACATGGCAGAGGGCAATAATTCATGGTGGTGGAAGACAGCAAAAGCAACAAGAACAAAAAAGGAGACATATGAGGTGAAGACTCTTTCTGTCCCTTATATTGTATGTAGGCTACCCACCCTGGGGCAGGTGTAGTACTCACACCCATAACCCCAGCATTGGGCCATGAATCAATCACAAATTCTAGAAGACTGATCCCCTGACTATATGAGGCTTTGGGGGGGTATATACAGATACAAATCATAACACTGAGACCCCAGGAAACTCTGAAAATCAGTTTGCTTATCTGTAAAATGAGGCTGCTAGAAGTAATTTTTAAGAAAATGTGTCAGAAGACTGGGAAGCCTGAACATGCATGTACCATGCATTATTACAAAAAAGCTAGGTATTAGATTGCATTTCAACTTCAATATTGCCAGCTTAACCCTGTGGGTCTTGCTTCTTAAATAAGGCAAAGTCTTGGGGGAAATGGGTTAGTAACAGGTTTTCTAACAGTGCCTCAACACTTAAATTTCTTTCTTCCTACATCTTTTTCCACTTTGTTCTTAACAAGTGCCACCTCCCAAGTGATGAGTAGGTAACACATGACCTATAAAAGATCAGACTCTCTATTTCTCTCACCACCACATTTCTCTAGAGGAGTTGAAGAAAAGAAAACATGTTCTCAGGAAGAATAATTAATATTAGACCCAGCCATTGCTTCAATCACCTGTACATCAATCAACTTCTACAAGGTCAAAGTTCAATTAATTGATGACACCCTGGAGACACACAAAGCAGTTAACAAGTCCCTAAACTTGGTGGAAAAACAAGCTGCAGGATCCTGTCTCTCATAAATTTCCATTTCACAGTTTTATCTACTAATTTATTCTTTTCCACCAAATACCCGTCTGTACATAAATACTTTGTTAGAAGAAAGCATAGAAGCTGACTGTTGAAAATGTACAACATATTTTAACATGAAACATTAGAACACAATAGTTTTTATCATGAATCACCATCAAAAAGTTTCATTTTGGTTCTTTGGTTTGGTTTTTGATTTTTTTTTTTTCTGATTTTTGAGAGTGGGTCTCACTATGTAGTCCAGCCTGGCCTTGAACTCACTATTTAGCCCAGGCTGGACTCAAACTCATGGCCCTCCTCTTGCTTCAGCCTCCCAAATGCTGAGATTACAGGCATGTACCACCACACCCAGCTTTCATTTTGCTTTAAATCATACACAATAATCCATTTTTGAGAGGAAGCATGTCTTACCTGGGAAGTTTCACAAAATGACAACATTCTTGCCAGCATGCATTTTAGCATTTTTTTTCAGAAGAGAAGTGAGTATTTCTGTTCATAAGAATGGTCTGTTGACAGGCCAAACCATTTATTATGTCCTCAGGTATTAAAGGGAGAAAGTAGCCTCAAGAAGATGTAGGGGGACAGTAGTGACGCTGTGTTGAGTTATTTTTGTCACTTGGTGAGATGAAGGAAAACGGAATAAACCAATGCTGCCCTTGGTCCTTGATTTAGAAGCCTAATCCAAAGCACCTTGACAGGGACTCTCTTTGATGGTGTCTCTGTAAACATCTAAAAATATCTGGAGGTGTCTTAGGTCAAACTACAACAACAAAACATCATAGACCAGGTAACTGAAATAACAGAAATTCGTTTCTAATTGTTCTGGACACCAGGAAATCCAAGACCAGGGTGACAATCAATTCTGTTTCCCAGTGAGGGCCCTCTTCCTAGTGGCTGCCTTCTACTGTGTCCTCACATGAGGAGGAAGTGGTGGGTCTTCAATCTCTTTTCTTCCAATAAAAACACTAACGCCATCATAGGCTCTCACCCCCATGATGACCTTTTCTAAGCCTATTACCTCCTAAATGCCCAACTCCCAAATATAATTGCATTGGGCATTGGGGATAGGGCTTTAACATGAATTTTGAGGAAGGACACAACATTCAGTCCAAAACAGGAGGCTACTCTCCTATAGGAAAGCAGAGAAAAGATGCTTGCCATACCTACCAATGAGAGGATTCACAGATGGTGATTATGAGAAAAGAAAAGAACCAACTCAATGCTTCGGGTTTAGGGATAAATTTATATTACTTCTTCCTGTTCTACTAAACTGATCAATATCTTTAGGTAACAGCTATCCTTAAAATTCACCAGAGTAATCACATATGCTTAACAGGTTCATCTCCATTTCTGTACCTAGGGAAATTTTTACACTCTGAACTTTCAACCTGAAGCATAGTCTTCAACCGGGTGCTTTTGTGGTCTCGTAAATACTTTGTTCATTGCACCACCTGATGTTTGTTGTGTAGCCTTCACCTATGATACAAGTTTCTCAAGATTAAGGTATGTCTTTTGGTACTCTAGATTTAGTTAAGGGCTCAGAACCATAAAAGTGGCTTATTACCATTTTATGTGGCAGCTCTTTATGGGTCTCCTTATAGGTAGGATATGTTATTTTTCAATTTGTGTTTTAATTTGATAGTTCAGGAGAGACCATTCTTCATAGAATCATTTGGTCTGTCATCAGTTTTGAAGCCACACTTTCATGTAAACAAGACTGATTTTTCTAATCCCCAATAAAGTAAACTCAAGTGCAAAGATGTTCAATGTGCTTCAGCATGCACTGACATGCATAAATACTTCTGTGTCTCATGAAACACAATGCTAGGCATAGCACAAGCCATTTGGATTTGAAATCATTCATTTTGGCTTTAGTTTTTGTTTAAAGACAGGTTCCTGAAAAAAACAGAACAACTATAAGACACCTTTTATAAATCAAAGTCATGACATCACCAATCTATGAAGCTATGAATTTCAGTAAGGGATCAGCTAAAGGTGAGCAGTGAACTTTATGTTGACTTTTTCATAGCACAAGGAGGGTATCTTAGAGTTCTCACCTTGTCCCCATCCCAAGGATCCCTAGAAAAATCCTTCAGGACTATTTGTCATCATTAGAACATCAATTTTGTGAATTTAACTAAAATAAAAGTTTTTGTCTGATTTTTTCCTTATTAGAAATCATGACACTATTTAATATACATAGATTTATCTCACATTACTTGATTAAGGCAACTTTTGATAGATTATAGCACTTTTCATTTTTTAAAAAATATAACTATATCATGCCACAGTCCTCTAAAACATGAATGAAATCACATATTGATATGATTCAAGCAGAGTTTACCTTACCAATTTACTTAACAACTGTTTCTAATATTATATATCTTATGGAATAAATTTTCATTGTGTGCCCTATGTATATGAACTCAAATTCTTTTGCTTTGTATTTACAAAGAGACAAAAAAAAGGTACTGTCCTCTATGATTCTCTTTTTCATTTCTCTCTATGTGTGTGTGTTACTTCCATGCATTCTAAAGCCCTCTGTGTTTAGTGTTTATTTTGTTCCAAAGGTGTATTTCTGTACTATACCATTTTTTTGTATTTTATCGTAGTTTGTTGTAGTAATGGTGTCCAATTTGTTCAAACTTCTCTTCATACACACCAATAAGTAGTCTTCTTCCCTTATTGACAGAACCCAGCTCTGTGACTTGCTTTTGGCCAATAGGACAATAGCAATTGTAATGTGAGCAGAGGCTTGATGAGCACCGATGCATGGGTGCAATTTGCAACCCTGAGACCTCCAAGTGAAGAAATCCAGACAAGCTTCCTGGACAGTGAGGGATTCCTGGAGCAGAAAGAAGCCATCCTAGCTAAAACATACTAGACCAATAGTCCTCAAAATACAGTCTTCAGATCACCAGCAGCATCTATGAACTTGTTATAAATATAAATCCTCCAAACTCCACTTGGGCCTACTGACTTAGGAATTTTGGATGTGAGACTCAGAAATCAGTGTTTTAAGAATTTCTTTAGGTGATCCTGATATACATTCAAGTATGAGAATCGTTTCTTTATACCAGCTAGCCTCCCAGTTTCCAAAGACATGAGCAAGGCCAGTCTAGACCTGAGGTAAGCAAAAAACCCCATTTGTTCACATACGTGCAGGGCTGTTTTCATACTACATGGGCAAAGTTGAGTAGTTGCAACAAAAACATGGTCTGTGGTACCTCAAGCATTTCCTATCTAAAAAAAATTGTCTTCTACTGTCCTACACCAACCAGCTCCAGTTCACTCACTCACTATTTACAGTGATCCAAGCTAGCTTGTATTTTAAAAACTAGCCCAGTAAAACCTTAAAATTATGAGATATAATAAATATTTCTTTAAAATAAGTAATATTTGAATAGAAGCTAACCATGATCCTCCCCAAAAAATTGTTTGAAAGATGATTATTGACTCTTGAGACTTTCTGAAAATGACTCCCTTATCGCTAACCTGCATCCCCCTCACCTATCATAGGGACCTTCTTTTTCCTTGGCTGAGTAAATCAACTTCCACCATGCAGCATTTTATGCTCAAACTCATTTATTTATTTTTAAATTACTGCTATTTATAGAAATATTTAAACACTCATTGGATTTGTTTTTCTATCTGCAAAAATCTTTTGGCAACTTGAATTTGGGTGGAACATTTTTTCCTATTAAAATTACTATATTTTTGTAATGTAATGAGTCATCACAACACCAGGGTTTGTAGAAATGAATCAAGTTGTTCAAATATAAAATCTCAAAAGAAATATAAGATGTTACTGATTATTTCTATGTAGTAGGATTATGAATGTCTTTGTTTTTTGCATATTTGTGTTTATTTTCCCATTTAAAAATAGTGAAGATATATTATTTTTTTCAAGACCTTATCCTTACTCCCAACAATAGATACTGTTTGTTTACATATTTCACTTGGACAAAGTCACATCACATGCTCCAAAAAATTTTATGTATAATTTTAAATTATTATTACCCCAAGTGTAATCTTTATAAATGTATTATTTATTGAAGTCTTAGTGTGTGTGGTAGTGGTAAGCCTAATTTAAGAAATAGAACAGAAAATTCAAGTTGGTTTAAGTAACACAGTAGGTACTAGAAAGGACTAACTGTGACTTAGCCATGCTGTCATCTGAATATGTCCTCTCAAAATCCATGTGCTGAAACATGACTCCCCAAGATCATGATGTTGAAAGTTGGGATCTTTGCAAGATGACTATGTCATGAGGGCTCTGCCATCATGAGTAGGATCAGTATCATTATAAAAATGATTTGAGGAAGCTCTTTTGTCCTTTCTACTATTTGAGAACAGATAGAAGGTGCCATTTATGAGAAAGAGGGCTTCATTACACACTGAGTCTGCTGGTGGCTTGATTTTGAAGTATTCAGCCTAAAGAACTGTGAGCAATAAATTTGTTTTATTTACAAGAATAATTCTAGGGTATTTTGTTATAGTAGCTTGAGCAAACTAAGACAGGCCATTATACATGGCTGTGTGTGTGAATGATACTTCCCTTTAGGGAGACAGTGAAAGAAAAGTATTCCCTAGTTCTTAATGTTCTCCAGAACCTATGAAAATGGAAAAGCAGAAAGCAGGTTTTAACAGAGATGGAAAGGTCATAAAAAGGGACATTTTGGGGTGAGAGAAAGGAAAGTTTCAAGGGAATTTCCAAGGTAGGTAAAAATTTTCCATTTCTGCCTCCTTTCAAACTTAGATAAGATTGTCATCCATCTATTACAGTTTAGTTAAAGAAACTGCCATAGGCAGAAGTGTAGTCAAAAAGGACTTGTGGAGTATACCAGCCTTCCAGTTTTGTGAGCACAAACCAAGAATGTAAGATTTAATTAATCTCTTTGTTTCTGGTTGACTAAGATCCTTGATTGTTTAAGGATATATGTGAGCATGTAGAACTGGTATGAATTCCCTCTTGTGGACTGATCCCTTCTGAGTGTTGCATGTGCAAGCAACACCAAATAGATTGCTGATTGCAACAGCCAGGATGTCTCATACGAATTATGAATCTAATCAGATGGCACCAGCCTAATTTATATAGTTCAGCTAGACCTTGTAAATTCCAGCAGCAGTAGATGGGGTTTGATAATGGAAGTTACATGAAGCCACATTCTCATCACTCTTGAGATATGTGAAAGTAGAATAGAAGCATTATATTTTCAAAAATTAGAGGAAATATATGAATTTTGTTCAGAAACCTGTAAGATAAGTCTGCTTGTGCTTTGGTATGGCTGAAGGATTTTTATGAGACAGAAGATCTCACCAGTTTGCTAAGACTCCAGATGCGAATGTTTGAGCCTGATTCAGAGAGAAATGCCTGGAATGAATCCAAATTCCAAGCTGGGGAAATAGTAAGAATTGCTTTCTCCTGACTAAGTTCAGTATTTTTAGTATAAATCACTTATCAGCCAGAGGTCCTTGTAACTTATGTACTAAGGTATTTTCTCTGTGTGAGGAAAAGTAAGTCACAGGAAAAATGAACTAATCTATTTCATAAAATTCTAATATTCAAAACTCTTTTGGACACATTTGCCAATATTCATGCCACCCACAATGAGGCAAAGTAGCAAATCTATTAGGCCTCATGGTCTTATATCCTCAGATGGGATGACAGCTGTCATTCACCATGATATCTCATCACCCTGACATCCCTTGTGTTATATAAACAAGTTCTAACCTGTAAGGGTTTGACTTGATTAATAATATATTAGGCATTTGTACTAGTGTGAAATTTCCTGAAATGATTCCAAAAGTATCCTAAACTAGTGATGTTGAAACTTTTAAAGCCAAGCATCCAAACTGCAACCCAAAACCCACTATTTATCACAATGCCCCAGCGCTGTAATTAAACCTGAATACTGAGGTTTTAGTTTGGGAAAAAACAACTCAAACATTAGCATCATTTATCTTAAAAGAAAAACAAATAATACACAAGGCACAAGTTTGCTATCACTGTCCTAGACACTCATTTTCTGGAACTGATTATTCTTAGTTTTTTTTCCTTTTTTTTTTTTTTTTTTTTTTTTTTTTTTTTTTTTTTTTTTTTTTTTTCAGCCATTGAGGCTAAAATTGTTCTATGGCTCTTTGAGCAGCAGGTGTCTATATGTTGGCTGCTGTGCTCTACAAAAAAAAGGTATCTTTTTCTTAACCTTATTGAATTCTTTCTAAGAATTTGGGCCTAATAGTAGAGTATCTTGAAGTGAGCTTTACTAACTGTTATTGTAGCAGAAAATGCATCCCACCCCCCAGCCAGTATACTGTAGTTGCCCAGGTAATAGTCTCTGTTTCAGTTCTTGTTACTTCTGTTTCTTCGAAATGACTGGTCATTGTGATGGCATAGCTGGTCTCTATGATGCATACTGTAAGAGCCAATCTAAGACAGTCAAGTACTCTCACTCTGTACTTCCCCTTTCAACCCCATAAAAACCTGCCTCCCTGAGCTTTTAGGACCTGACATTGTCACAAGGATTAATTCCATTTCAGTGCCCATCTGATGTTAAATAAATCTGCCTCCATATCCTGGGTGTCATTTCTGTGTTTCTGTTGCTGCAGCATTACCAAAAATGCTAAATGAACAAAGAAATTAGTGCTAGCAGGAATCTTATAACACAGAGGCAGATGTTTAGATGCTTTAGGGATTCCATTGTACTGTGATGAAGTCAGAATCAGCCTTCATCACTGGCTGATGAAAAAGACAGAAAGTAGATAAGCAACTGACCTTGGGTTTGGTGTCCAGGAACTGCCTCCATTCATGCCACACTGCTTTGAATGTCTCAGCTGATGGCAAACATTCAGTTCTAGGAGAAGTTAATCCACCCAGTAAAACAAAACCCAGTACTAATTCTCCTTTATATTTCATGTTGAAAATTCTACTGTGGTGGACCGAATATGAGGACTCTGTTCTGTGAGCTATAGAAGATATTTGGAATAATCTCAGAAGGTGAGAAAAATAGATGCCCTGAGAAAGTAGTTCATGCAAATGGAAGATCCAGTTCTAGAAGAAACTTCACATTCTGTGCCTGTCAATATTCCATATTTCCTTTATGGGAAAAACAAGATCATCATCATAGAAGTTTTTTAAAGCATTTATTTTGTGCAAGGTATTTTCTTAACAGGAAGTTGTAAGAACTATTGCCACTTCTTAAGAAAGGGAACCGGAGAAAGATGGCTAATAACAGTGGAAAATGAAGATAAAAATGGAATTGGATAAGGTTACGAATCAGTGACATTTTAATATGTGAAAACATGTTTGTCTCATGCAGAGAGGGAAATATTTCAAAGATGCCTATAGATCTCATAGTTTTGCTCTGCGTTTTATACTGCTTCAATTTTAAGAAAGAAATTCCTCTGTAGATTATTATAGAGAAAGATGATTATTCATTCACTTGCTGAATAAGACTTTGGATTTGCCAATTCATATTCGAATGGCTTTAGAATAGGAAAACAGCATAAAGTTCAAGTCACCTGGCTTAATTTCCAGGAAGCATGTTATTAGAGTATTCAAGTTTTTTTGATTGCTCAATTTTCCTTGCTTTTTATAACTTAAAAATTCTTCAGTTGGACTGTATTTTCTACTTTTTTCTCAACAATGTATTTTACTACACTAAATTATACTGGAGTACTCTAAATTTTATTCAAATGGAAAGAAAAATTTAAAAATAACACAGTGTTTCTTATAGGCACTAATCAGCACTAATAAGGCAGGAAACTGATGTATTATCCTTTAGAAAGTCAGACTTGATTTCCAGACTCAGGCCATTTCTAAAAGTAGTAATCAGAAAAAAATACTTGGTAGCTGTAACAAAAAAAGTGAGGACTAGATAACTGTTTTAGGTCAAATCATATAGAGTGTCACATAACATGGGGGCCTCTAGGATCTTGGTACCAGCTTTGAAATTTAAAGGTGTCAGGGATCTATTCTGCTTTCAGACACAAGTATATGACAATAAAATAGATAAGGAGACATTTTGTACCTGACAATTTTTTTTTTTATTGCAGATCAAACTCAGGATCTTGCATTTGCAAGCAGGCTCTTCTGCCACTGAGCTATATCCCCTGCTTTTACCTGACAATTGAGAATGAGAAAGAAGCGTTAGAAGTTGGAAGAGAACAGGGAAGTTTTGAAGTATTCGTGATGGAGAATGGAGAGTGAGCTGACCAAGAATGGTGATGGTGGTTTGGTTGAGGAGGACTAGTGGTCATGAACTTGACCACTTCCTGAAGAACCACTCTATGTCCGCGCACTCTGAGGGATGGCAGTAGGGTTTACTCAGGGCTGGGCTCTGTATCTTTAAAGGTACAAGGGGATAAAAGATGGCAGATTACCTTGCCCTTCATCCCCGAAAATTTTATCTTCCAAACTCAGAAGTTAATTATTAGCACATCAACAAACATTGAATTCCAAAATGAGGATTCTTCTTCTGTTTTAATTGTCCTCTTGAATGCCTTTTTCCAAAATATAGAAGAACATGAAACTAAATGGAAAGATTTCCTACTGTGGATTAAGATGATTTGTTTTGAAGATACTTGGATTTTGGAAAAAAATACAAAACATTTTTCATAGTGCTTTCTAATAGATTTAGCCCTTTTGTTACTTGAACATCCTCAAGAATCTGAGAAAACAACATTCATGTGAACATTTACAAAATTCCAAACATTTTCAATAATGGAGTTCAGGTTAAGAGCCCACCAAACACATAATGACAATTGGTAGTTTTGCCTCCAGACATTTACTACACTTTCAACCGCATATTAATTTCATTTTATGTCCTTTTGGTGCAGAAGCAAATCAAGGTGTTCTGCTATCCTCTAACCAACAGGTATCACATGGTCAAAGATGGCCCAATAAACTGTGCTCTTCCTGAATTGTCAATCACTATCCAGGTTACAAAGATGATAGAAACCAGGCATGGTGGTGCATGCCTGTAATCCCAGCACTTGGGAGGAAGAGGCAGGAGGATCACCACGAGTTCAAGGCCAGCCTAGGCTACGTAGTGAGCCCAAGGCCAGCCTGGATTACATAGTGAGACAACATCTCAAAAGAAAGAGAGAGAAAAAGAAAGAAAGAAAGAAAGAAAGAAAGAAAGAAAGAAAGAAAGAAAGGAAAAGAAAAAAAGAGAGAAAGAAAAAAGAAAGAAAGAAAGAAGCAGGAAAGAGAGAGACAGAAAAGGATGACAGAAGAGGAAGATATAGCTGGTCAAATGGCTAGAGGGCATTTATTTCTGACAAACATTAAGGCAAACATACCTATATGAAATAGCTGAGTAGTTCTTTTTTACTGAATGTCAATGCTATTCTGTGCTTGCCTTAGTTACTGAACTTTATTTTCTAGTCTTTCAAATTTTGCCATTGTCCACTATCTCTAACAAATTCTATTTTATATAATAGTTCATCCATGTTTTAGTGTTACCAATAGAAAAGCATAAGAGACTATGACCCAACTCAAAGTTCTATACTTCAGCAATGAAAATTTGCCTGAGGGCAAGCCTATGACGATTGATTTTCATTTAAACTAATAATTTCTGATTTAATTAGTATATGTAGTAAGAATTACATCTTCTCTAATTTAGCCTTTTGATAAAGGTATCTGGTATAACTCAGTGCATATATTCTTCTTGAAAGGTTGTTTGCAAATTATTCAATGTTCTAGTCTCAGTATAACATATTTCTCAATTTTAATTTATATTCATAGCTGAAATAGACATTTAGTATTTGGATGCAAAAACTGGCAATGATTCTGATAAAATTACAACTATAGAAAATTGAACTGGAAAGTTATTTTCCTACAGTCCCAGAATGAACTTTTCCTATTAGTTGATCAGTAACATAAATAATCAATAATGCCTTTGTGAGCCAAATCTTTTAGGCTAAACTCAAGATGAATATTAAACATATCAGCTCTGCTTCAAATAATACATGAAACTAGATATAGATGTTGGAGACACTGAAAGTCCTCTTTAATATTTTTAGTTGCCTTTTATTAATCCTTTTGATTTAATGGATATTAGATGGATATTAATAGGTTGAAATGAGTTATGACTGTTCCATGAATGGGTAATGTGCCTTGGCCAGAATGACAAGATCTTTGGAAAGATACAGAGACTGGCAAAAGAAGTAGAAAATGTTCTCAACATAGTCATGTTTCTAAAATTGCATTACAAATTCATTTGATCTCTGTTTACATGTCAAATATAGCACATATATAAGTTGTACTCAAAGTTAGTTTATCTTATATTAAAAAGCGATTACCTTTTATCTTTCCAAAATTATATAAATAAAATTTGCTGGGTAACCTACCCAGTTCTGTGCCAGGCTTTTTATAAATAAGCCATAGGCCTAATTTCTTTAATCTTTATCTTTGGTAAAGAGCAAGTGAATTTTTATCTTTTAAGTTTCTTGAATGATTCAGTTGAATATGTGTCCTTTATCAGAAACCATTTCAATTTTTTTCTTTGTTAGCACACAGAAAATAATAGATAAATCTGGTGTTTCTTTTAAAAACTACTTTTGTTTAAACAAAAATCCTCTATTTCTAGATTTGGTTAAAACTATCTCAGGTTTACACTTTCTCCTTACAATTCTCATATACATGCATGAACTTTCAAAGATAGCATTTTGTGTTCATTGTTCCTTGAGGACAGGGATGAAAGTAGCTAAATCTTATCAAGAAGCAGATTCTTAATCTTAGCAAAATATAGGCAACTTGTGAGAAATACAACGCAAACTGCAGTTTCTAATGCTTTAGCACTGAAATTAGCACTTTCTGATCTTGTCCCTGGTATGTAAGAAACATTTCCATGATACTGTTGTTGAAGATGAGGGAGTAGAGAAAATTTACAAAAATACCTGTTGTGTAATTTCTGGGATAAGATAATTATCACTGAGTAGTAAGAAACTTGACTCCAAAACAATCATTCATTTTCTCATTTGATAAACAATTATTGAACATTTACACTGTACCAAGAAGCCCTTCCACTGAGAAACTCAGTCTTTAAAAAGTAAATGGACAATGACAATATGTGGTAGGGGAAACAGATACCATGGGAACGAAAGGGAGTGCAAGACTTGTAGGTAAAAAAAAAAAAAAGAATAAAGAGAAAGAAAGAAAGTACTCATAATTAAGATATGAAAGAGTCAAGCAAGTAAAGTCTTATGAGTCCAATAGTATATATGGAAAAATACAATTAGCAGGCACTACAAAGCTAAAGCTCAGGAAGCTATGCTCCAGGAAACTGATGGAGAAGGAAAAAAAATTAAAAAACAGGTGCATGTTAAATGGCACAAATGCAGATGATGGCAAAGAGGATAAGCTGGAGTCTTCAGGCTTCACTGTGTGTAAGAACCTGGAAATTTTGTCTAAAAGGAAGGTTCCTGTGTCCCTCTCTTCATGACTCTGGTGTAATGTCAGAGAAGCTGCATTTTTATGCAGTATTTCAAGTGATTCTGATTCAAGCAGTTCTTTCTAATTTCACTTTGAGAAATATTTTGTATGTTTATAAGTCTCTGTCACAGTATGGTTTCCTCCTTCTGACTACTTCATCCACAACTTCCTGATAATCACATTAACAGCTATTTCTTAACAATGAAGTCAGTAGTATTTTATAAGTTTCTTTTAAAACTATGTTTTCATTTTAAAGAACTTTGAGCATGATGGAAACATGATGTGTTGGTTATCAAGCCATGTCTGCTGTCTTTCTCATTATTACCTCGTCCTTAAAGATCAATCTCAGACAATGGACTCCAGATACCAACATGAGTGTTGCTTTCTACATAATATGGATGCTACTGGCAGGATTTATCCCAGAATCCACTTCTCTATTCATATTCCCTCTTCCTCAAGTATCTTTAGTGACCCTTATGGAGCATATGAAAATCTCCTTGTAAGCAAAATAAACTAGCATCCTGGCTTTGATTGAAGATTGGACCAATGGAAGGTATACTGTGAGGCTTGATTTTAAAGACAAAATTCACACAAAATCAGAATAAACTGCCCTCACCAAGATGCCTTGTCTTGCTTGCAGTTTTCTTGATGAAAATGGAGGGAGTAAAGAATGAAATTCGGTGCTATCCGGTGAAGGAGCTTAACAGGGATTTCCTATGCCCTTCACTCTTTACCACGTTTCTGCATAGCAGAGTAGTGAAGCAAAGCTTCATGTTCTTTCATTAGTATGGACTTTCCAGCGAGCTGCCATCTTATTCAGATATTTCTATTAAGTCTAATGTTCCAGAATGATACAATATACAGATTGTGGAGCTAGTTTCCTTGATTGAAATACTAATTCTATCCTCACTGTTTTAGTCAATTACTTAACATCTTTAAACTTCAGTATCTATGTCCATAAAATGGGTATAACAATGTCTATATTAGCAATTACTTTGGGAGGATAAAATGGGGTAACATAGTACCCACCAAGACGTATTTTGTGTCATGAGCATGCAGATTCCACTTTCTTCCTCTGTCTCTCCTTTCTTCTTAGGCTGTTAAAGAAATAGGTAGACTTGGACACTTCTTCAGAGTGTGTGTTTGGTTGCTAACTACTTTGAATTACTTTCTTGGAGGCATTTTTCTTTATTAGTTCTTTTCTTTTGTAAAGGTACCCTAGTTGGGCAAAACTGACATGTAAATGGGACAGCTGTTCCTAGGTTTAAGGAGATAATAAATGTAGGCGTGTGGATGGTTTAGAGACAATTTACATGCTGGTTTAGCAGGCAAACCTCCCAAGGCCTCTTTATATCCACATTGGCCAACTGCAGCTTAATCTGACAAGGATAATGTGGAGAATGTAAATATTACCATTTGTTCCATGTCATCTCAGATCAGACACTAATTTGCAAATGCAATTTATCATGTCTAAAGAAAACCAAAATGACAGCTCTTACCAGTATTTGGTATTTTTATGTTAACAATAGTTCATTTATGATTGTTATTGTTTTAGGCAGAAAATATGTCTCAATGTGTTCAGCTGGCAGTGTGGGCTTTTACATTACATGCCTCTTCTGTGCTTTTCATATCCTCTCCTGTTGTTTGTGGTTACCTAGGCTGATCTCTGGATGTCTATCCCTCTTCGCTACACTCATGTAGCTGAAGGAAATGCTCTGATAATAGTCTAAGTCATAGGATCCATTTTGGAAGCAGACCGAAGTTATGTGAAGATTAAGGTCTACATTTTACCTAAAGTGATTTTCCCCTTTTAGGATCATGAAGGACCTCTATCACAAAGGAAAACCCTCTGAATGCAAAATTATTGAAATGTAGCTAAAGCCATAATCTTGATGAACTTGGGGTTTGTCAATTTACAACTCAACTTCAAAGACTTTCTAACCAGTAGGTTGATCAAAAAGCCACAGCATCCAAATACTTTAATCCAGTGACAGCAATCCTTTTAGAGCTTTCAAGATAACAAACAGCCCGTTGTGGTACATGTGCCATAGATTTACCACCACTGGTCTAATCCTTACAGGTCAAAGAATACTAAGTCTATCAAAATTAAAAGCAAAACTATTTATTATGCAAAGGAAGAGGGTTCACTGGGTTTTTAAATATCGAGTGGGTTTGCATTAATTCACAAATTGTTATTCTTTTTTCCTCTCTTCATGCCTCTTCTAAAGTTGTCAGATTATATTTTGACAGGCTAATTAGCCCTTTTCTCTTTGTAAAACCATTGCAGTTCACTGCCCAGCTGTGAACTGTGATCAAACAATACAGTGTGAGCCGGGTGTGGCAGCACATGCCTATAATCCCAGCATTTGGGAGAACGAGGCAAGAGGATCACTGTAAGTTTAAAACCAGCTTGGGCTACAAAGTGAGCTGAAGGCCAGCCTGAACTGCATACTGAGACACTGTTTCAAAAAGTCAAAAAGAAAAAAAAATACAGTGTGTAGGATAGATGGATTCAATGATAAATTTTACTAGACCTTTAAAGAAAAGCAAACATCAACACTGTTCAAATTATTCCATAAAAAAAACCCAAGAGATATGCTTCTAAATCATTCTGCAGACTGGTATCAGCTTGATACCAAAACAAATTAAGGACACACATAAATAAACTATAGATCAATACCCTTCATGAACATGGGTGTAAAAATCCTCAATATACTTGCAAACCTAATTCAACAGCACTTTGAAAATGGTTTGTCCTTTCATTGTTTGATCATTTTTTCATGCCTATATCTTGTAATCTGAGCAACTGCTTTGAAGATAATACACAATATATTAACCATTGTTAATCTCCCATTATTTTGTTTTGAAATTCTGTATCATCATTTTTATTCTTTTCACATTTTAAAATTAAAAAAATTATAGAACACAATCAAGTTGATTTCATTCCAGGGATGAAAGAATTATTCAACATATGCATATCAAAAGACATAATACACCACATATATAGAATTAAGGACATAATCACAAGATTTCCATAGATGCAGAAAAATCCTTTGAAAAACTAAACATTAAAACCCTGAAGAAACAAGGCACAGAAAGTATTCTTTTCATAACTCTTAGCATGTTATATTTTTGCAATGTATAGTCCTGCATCAAGCACCCAGCATATGGCAGAACTTTTTGCAACATTTCCTTCAAGACAGTATAGTTTTTTAAAAATATTTTCCAGTTATTTCTAGAATGATCTATGTAGATATTTCTATGATAAGACATTCACAGATTAGACATTTTAATGTAATGAAGAGAGCACTATATACTGTTTAGAATGAAAATTGTAATGATTGTGCTAGGGCCAGCCCAGGGCCCTGTGTCATTGGGTTCATTGTTGTGCTTCTCTTGCTTTGGTATACTGACAGATTAGAAGGGAAGGGGAGATAGGGTGTGGTAGGTAGTACTCACAGTTGATGTTCCAAGCCCAGGTAAGCTGACTTCTAAAGGACTTTAACCAGTAGAAATCACAGCAACTGGTTAAAGAGTAGAGGAAAGGAAAATTCAGAGTATTTCCCTTCTGACGGCTGTAAGTCCATCTCCTGCTCTTGCCATAAGTCTAGCTTCTATAAATACTGTTTGTTTTGGACAACATTAGTAACACTACATTCCTCTATGTTTTTAACCTGTGAGTGGTAATGGATACCTACTATTGCCAAATTTTGATTACTTTACCATCACCTCTTTAGATCCTCATATTCTTTTTATTTTAAAGAGAATAAAGCAAAGCAAAACAAAACAGAACAAAGCAAATCAGAACAGAACAATGCAAGCAACACAGGACTTCCAAACAAGACAACAGGAAATAAACAGTGGCTACTATATTGTCTCTTGTTTTCTTTGAAATAGTTGTCCATACCTTCAGGCACAATAAAATCAAACAAAACAAAACAGAATAAAACCAATCAAAACAAAAGAATGAAAGCATTATGGAATTTCAAAACACGATAACAGAAAATGAACAATAGTTACCATAATGTCTCATTTTCTTCAAAACAGCTGTTCATACAGTCACGCATAATAAAATCAAGCAAAGCAAAGCAGAATAAAACCAATTAAATAAAAGAATGAATGCATTGTAGGACTTCAAAACAAGACAATAGCAAACTAATAATGGTTACCATATTACATCCTGCTATCTGCAAAATAGCTGCCTATACCATCAGACACAGTAAAATCTAACAAAACAAGACAGAACAAAACCAAATCTAACAAAATTATGAAAATGGTATAAGAGTTCAAGACAAGACAGCAAGAAACTAACAGTGGTTACCACCTTCTCCTCCTAGGTGTTTCCTCCCCTATCACTTTCATAATATCTATTGTGTTTTTTGGAATCCACTAACTCCTTCTGTTTTTTGTGCTAGGGTTCACCTATATGAGTTCAAACTGCTTTGCCCATGAATATGATCTCCAGTTGCATCCATTTACCTACAAGAGCCTCGAGATTATCCTACTTTATGGTTGAGTAATTTTCCATTGTATGAAAATACCATACCTTTCTTACCCATTCTACAGTTGATGGACAAGTTACCCTTGCTTTTTTCTGGTCTGCTGTTGTGTGGAACAAGTGTTTTCTTTCCTTTGATTTTCAGTCTATGAATTTTCTTTTGAGTTAAATGTGTTTCTTGTCTACAGTATATTGATAGATATTTCTTGAACTGCTCTCCCTGTGTTTCTTTTTGTTGGTGAATTGAGGTCATCTACATTAATGAACTGTCATACATTGGTTCATTTCTGCCATGCTATCCTCCTGGTGTTAGCCCTCCACTTTTCCCCTTCAGTCAATTGCCTGTTGTGCTTGGTGATCCTCCTCTGCTGCTATTCTTGGAGCCATGGTCAACCTTATCTCTGTCTACAATATCCTTCAGCACTCTTTGTAGTGTTGATTTGGTGGTCATGAATTCCTTCAGTTGTTCTTTATCAATGAAGTATCTTATTTTTGCATCAATTTTGAAAGATAGTTTTGCAAGGTACATCAATCTGGGTTGGAAGTTGTTTACTTTCAGGATTTGAAACACTTTACTCCAAACACTTCTTGACTTGATGGTTTGTATGGACAAGTCTGCCATGATATTGATTGGTTTTCCTTTATAGCGTGATCTGTTTCTTTTCTCTAATAGCTTTTAATATTTTGTTCTTGTGCTGAATTTCTGGGATCTTGATTATTATAAGTCTGGGTGTAGATTTACTTTGGTTATGAATAGTTGGAATTCTATATAATTCACTTATCTGTATGCCAGATCCTTTTCCCATGTTTGGGAAGTTTTCTGCTATTATTTCTGTAAATAGCCTTTTTATTTCATTTGTGTTGACTCCTGCTTCTTCACTGATACCTATATTTCTTAAATTATTTTTCTTTGTGTTTTGTTGCAGCCATTGAATTGTTAGTTCCTGGTTTCTTGTTATTTTTAAGAGATTTTTCCTTTCATGGTCACTTGCTGTGATCCTGTCTTCAAGGTCTGAAAGTCTATCTTCAGTCTCTTTCGAACAGTTTTGACAGTTTTTGATTGACTTTTTAATTTCCTGGATATCTATTTGATTCTGTTTCATGCATTGTAATTCCTTTCTATATTGTTCATTCAAGGTTTCCATCATTTTCCTATGCTCCTCTTTTTTTTATCTCATCTTTAGATATGTTCAGCAATTTTTTCATTATGTTTGTGATTTCTTCTTTTACCTGAGACATTATTTCTGATCTGATTACTTCTACAGTCTCATGAAGTTGTTTCTTTACTTCAGTTGCTATCCTCTCAGAGATTTCAGAGATATGATTTCCATTTTCTTCCATGACTTACCTCCCAGACTTGTTCTGTGTGGGCTGGAGGTCTGAGAATGCCTTTTGCTCCTTCATCTTGACATTCTCCTGGGTTTCTCCCAACCAGTTGGTTGTGCAGTCCCAGGCACTTCCCATGTTGGCTGCCCCTCTGCGGTGCAGGGAAATGGGACAGGCTCCTGGGTTTCTCTAGACCCAGGTTCCCATGGAGGTAGCAGGGCATGGGGCAGGCTTCTCCAGATCTGTGCAGCTGCGCTGTGACTTCCCTGAAGGCCAAGGGTGCTTGGTGGCAGGGCTGCTTCTTCTCTCAGCCTGTGTGTCTACACCTAGACTCCTACAATGGTGGCAGGCACACAAGGGTGTGTTTGTCTGATTCTCCTGGTGAGTGATGGCTACTTGAAGGAAGCGAAGGTCTCCAATGGTGGCCTGTGGGTGCATAAGGCTTACCTGGTTGTGCGTCCCTGCTCACGCTGGCTACCTGCAGGAAGCAAACCTTCTGATGGCAGTGGCTGGCAAGCAGAGATATAGATCCTCAGATTCTTTATCACTCAAATTCCCCATCATCCACACCATTAATCCCTACTTTAATTGCCCTCTGTTCAAATTTCTATTTTCCTGGCTACTCTGTGATTCATTCAAGGATTAAATTATTGCATTGTGGACTGTTTTCATGTTTTTTTCTGGAGTCTTTCTTAAATACCTAAAAGCCTACTTCCTTTACATAGTGCAAAACAATTTTTATTTTAGCTGTTAATATTTCAGCTCTTATACATATGCCATTTGGGGTGTTTACTAATTTATATTACCCTCTGATCTCTTGAGTAGATTATGATTGATATTCAAATAAATTAATCAATCTCCAGAGTTAATTAGATAACCAGTGTATTTGAAGTTAACTGAAATGATACACAGTTAACTATAGAGCCTCCCCATGTGTTGTGTATATGGCAGATGTTACATAATCATGTTGACTCATTTTAATATTATTTTACTTAAGTCAACCTAAAGAAATAATCTTTATGCACATTATTACCCCTTCCTGTAGCTATATACTGCTTTATAAGTGACATTTCATACAGTTAGCATGTCATATCTATGACATATAGAGTGTGTAACTGATAATTACTGTAATTCCACAGCAACTCAATATCATTTCTCATGTTAACTTTTCTTTTAAAACAATTTACTAGGTTTGTTAAGATAGCAAAATTAATAGGTGAAATACTTCTTTCTTATCTTATGAAAATTTGATGGAAATATTAATAAAAATTTAAAATTTCAAAGCCTGATCTCCAGAGGCATAAAAAGGTGCATAAAGGGAATAACCCTCTCAGGCTTTCGAATTATGAGTTGCTGATTTTGCTCACATGCTCAGATTCACCAATTTGCTCTGGATCCATCCCTTATTAGAAACTTCAGGCTAGTTGGTGAGGGTAGGAGAGTTTAATTTGTGTACTTAAAAGTTTGAATCACTGTTTCCTAGAATTCTAAAACAAAAATAAAAATCTCCCCATATTCACATATCCATCAGAAATGATGCTGTCACAAGGAAAATGAATATCCAATGACATCTTGGCTATTTAAAATATTTCATCCTTTAAGTATAGAGATAATTTGATAAAAGTAGCAGCTATGATGTACTGGTCTTAAAAAAGTATGGTTGTTTCTGAATACTTCTTGAAATAATAACATAGGGAGACTGTTACAGTGTGGTCAGATGGCCCCCACTTAAGCCTCATGTAATCATGGAAGGGGCTGAGTCTGGCATACATGATTGATTTGTTGTTTGGTGCTGTGATTGGTGGTGTGAGTCCTGCACCTGCCCATGGTTGGAGCCGACATACTGTGTAAGGGTGAGAAGAAGGTGTGTCTTCCCTCTCTTGCCATTCTGCACCTTGCTGTTTGTGGTGGCCGTGAATGGCTGCCCCCACCCAGTCATTCCACCCTGCCTTGTAGCCAGCTGAGTATGCACTGAAACCTCCAAGAACTGTAAGAAATAAACTTCTCCTTCCCTAATTTTGTCTCAGCAATGAGAAAAAAGTAACTAAGACAAAGACCACTAACCTCTGACTCATAGAAGCGAAGAACCTTCCCTTTAGGAAAGCACAATTTAGAGCAAGAGAAAGTAATTAGCTCTCTGTTCTCCTACCATATTGAAATAGCTGACTGAGCAGTCACACAAAGCAGAGTTGGTCTTTATAAGTCACAGAATGATGTAAATGCTGGTCTTATAATCTCATAATAATCCTAGGAGATAAGTGATCTGAATTCATCAGAGCCACAAGTAGAGCATATGTGCATTTATAGGCCTGAAATCCCTGAACTAGCTACTTTCCCCTGTCACATTATATCTGGACTATGGCTCACTCCTCATCCATCTCTGAAACTTGCTGATGTAACCATGAGTGAAATCTTCCCTCCCTCAAATCAGGCTTAACAATGGCTAGAAGAATGATGTTAGTATTTCTCAAAACACCTTCAACAACAGTATCAGTCAGCTTAATTGAATATCATTAAGTTTTTTAAAAATTCTTTTAGAATAAAGACATCATGAAGAAATGCAATATAAGACCTAAATTAAAGCCCAATTTTAAGCCGGGCGTGGTGGCGCACGCCTTTAATCCCAGCACTCGGGAGGCTGAGGTAGGCGGAGCGTTGTGAGTTCGAGGCCGGCTTGGGCTACAAGGCAGCGCAAGGCCGACCTGAGCTACATAGTGCGACCCTGCCTCAAAAAACCAGGGCCGGGAGTTTGACTCAGTGGCTTAAGCGCCTGCCCTGGCAGGCGCAAGG
>RJWM01024478.1:0-30437 GCA_004363535.1 Dasyprocta punctata | reverse complement strand
GTATTTACACATGTGGGTTTGATTTATCTCGCTTATGAGTATGGTCTCAAGTTGTGACCATTTACTTATAAAAGTCTCAATACTATCTTTCTTAATAGCTGAGTAGTACTCCATTGTATAAAAATACCACATCTTTTTTATCCATTCTTTGATTGATGGGCACTTGGGTTGTTTCCAAGATCTGGCTATTACAAATTGGTGCAGCCACTGTGGAAGTCAGTGTGGAGATTCCTCAAGAAGTTAGGATTGGAGATCCCCTTCAACCCAGCTATCCCTCTTCTGGGCATTTTCCCAGAAGAATTAAAAACATCATACCACAGTGATATCTGTGCACCCATGTTTATAGCAACCCAATTTGTAATAGCCTTGGGGATATTTTAAATATAAACTATTTCTGCCTTCTCCCTTTGTTTTTTCACTTCATGATTTCTTTGATTTTTTTGCATGTTTATAGACATTTTGGAATTATATTGCCAACAAGCATACCTATTTACAAGTAAATGATAAATATCACTTAGCAATATTAAATTATTCTCTCCCTGAGCATATATATTCTTTAATATGCTTAGCCTTTTTAAATTTGTTTCAACAATAATTTGCATTTACTGTATAAAATTATTTTCATTTGTGTTATTTCTAAACTTGGGATTTTTTGGGCACATTTTAAATATATTTGATTTTTCATTTAATTTTCTAATTAATTTTGCTATACAGAAAACTTAAATTTTGAATAACCTCTTTCTAATAATTTATATGGATTTTTAAAAATTTTATTCACTTTTTAAACTTTTATAACCACATTGTAAAGTATTTTTTATTTTAAAAGTTTTAATGTATTTTTCATTTTTATTGTTAAAGATTATATACTACAAATTTTTAATTAAACTGGTAATTGCAGAGGATCTTTACTCTTTTGTCTTTCCCTCAATATTAGGGAAATTTTTAATAAATTATCATAAACAGTATGTTTACCACATATTTTGGTGGATATTGTTTTGTCATATTAAGGAAATTCATTAATCCATTCAATTATAGTTTTATACATCTTTTGAAAAGAATCATATGATTTTCTTACCTATTCTTTTTGCTAACTTGCCAACATATATTATTTTAAAATGGAAGCCCATAGTCTTAACTAAAAATAAAAAACAAGAGTAGATTATGTCAGTTTGATTAGAGGTAATTTTAAATTAGAAGACCTGAAAAAGTGTCCTACTCTGGCAGGGGCAAACGTGTGTCACAGTGCACGATTTGTTTTTTGTGTTTTTTTTTAATTTGTTTGTTTTTGTTTTTCATACTGGGGATTGAACTCACAACCTTGTGCCTGCCAGGCAGGCGCTTATACCACTAAGCTAAATCCCCAACACCATTTGGTAAGCAAGGTGCTGGTTAGATTTCAACACCCAACTGAATTACTGAGGTTTTTTGAATTTTATAAAATATGTATAACATTAAATATATTTGCATATATATTATCAATATAAGCTGAGAATGCTTAAGAGATAATTACAACAAAATATGTCCTGTATCGCTTCCATTGTTTTGTTCTGTTTTGTTTTGTTTTATTCTCTTTAAAATAAAAAAATACACAATCGCCCATATTAGAAATGTGTATAAAAGGCTACACAAGCATAAGTTGATACTGAGGTCTAAGTAACATATGCACAGTTATGGTAAGAATTTAGAGCTTCACGTATTCTAACAAATCTTTAATGATTACTATAGTCGTATTTTAAAACTGTCACTCAGATAAAAAGGATAAACTTGAAGACAAATATTTAGATTCATAATATCAAATGAATAATTATTACAAGAAACATTCATGAGCTATATGAAATAGTGAAAGACGAGGAGCCTCAGACTGGATTACACTCAACTTTGAGGAGAGAGAAGTGAAGAATGTTTAAATGAACTGACAAAAATGTGGCTAATAAAGACCTAATCAGCCAAAAGCAATTGGACAAAGTCTGGAAGCCATGAGAAATATGAATTCTGGATTAAAATTTAAATTGCAGCACTAAATGATTTAGACTGATAGCAAGAAAAGTAGAAAGATCTTCAAATATGTAACAATATATTTTAATTGCAGAATTTACTCTGGCTGCTTCACAGGAAGAGATTTTAATGAAAGGAGTATGTACAAATGTCAGAGCTATCAAAGAAAAGGGAGATAGAGAGCTACCAAGAATGTAGCATCAGGGAAAAACATGATGCCCTGGTGTAGAAGGTGCTACTTGGTGAGAACTGCCAACATGGAATGTTGTTTCATCTGCTTCTTTCTGGGACCCTTACCTGTGTACTAACTGCCTCTTTCCTTCACACTCCAAAGGTAGCCTCTTCCTTGCATGCCTACACTGTGGTAATTTGTGTCCTCTTAGTTTTCTTGATCCTTTGTTAAATTCTTCTAACGACATCTTTTCAGTATGCCATTCTTTCCCTTTATGGTCTCATCCTTCTGATAGAAAACATTCATGAGATGTGAACATCATGACATCTTCTCATCAAAATTAAAGAAAACGGTTCCTCAAGATGACACGAATTTCCAAAGGTAACATTTAGCAAATAACATCATCTCTCCCATTCCATCTGCATTATGCTGTACACTAAAGGGCAAAGAAAAAGAAAAAAGAAAAAACAATAGAAGAAATAAAGTCTACTTCCACCGGGGATCATGAAATGATGGATATAGGGAAGAGTGAGGACATTTTTTTCTTCTTTTGCAGGAGGTAGTATTTCTACTCCTTTCAGGTTAGAAGAAATGCTGGAAAAAGAGCTGTAGAAAAAGAGATATATTAAAATGTGCATAAATAATGTCCATGTGGTGTCAATCCACATACTGTTCAACAAGAGTTACGAATCGCTTCTTGAGATGAAAAATAGTAATATTTGCTATATGGGGGCAAGAAGAGGAAACATTTCATAGTCATAAGCACACTTTAATAATGACTGACCTTCTTTGCAAAATATGTGACATATCAAAAGAAATACCAAATAGATACTTAAAACTAGAAAATGAATCCATTGCAATTGTTTACAAATATATTCAGTGCACATACAGTATTACTATGAAAAGTCGCCTGCTGTTATATCTTTATGTGAAAGACAATATTCCACGGTTATCTTCAATTTGGTCTATTCTTAGCAATTTTTATCAGACTACAGCAATTTCTGATTTTGCCACTTTTGTTATCATAATGACACCAAAATTACCAATATATTCTGTTATTTTAGAATACTGTTCTATAATTGTTCCATTCCTATGTCGCTACCAGTTAAATAAATTCAGGAAGTCTTTAATTCATGTATACCTACTTCCAAAACGTGCTGTTCATTTATGTTTGCTACATTCTTCTAAAGTCTTAACTACTGTGTGTAACAATTTAGTGACCTTTCTCTACCAGCAATCCTGTCTCCCCTAGTCTCAAACCCTGATTCAGAACTTGGATCTAGACTCCCACATATCCATGCAATGTTCTCAAAATCACATCTTACCAAATGTATGTGAATTTATTAGTTTCCTGATTCTGCTAAATGTAAGAAAGTAGAGTCAGCTTTTCATGATTAAGAAGAGCTCATTAGCAGGCTCTTTAATATTAGAGGTTCTAAAAAAATCAGAGGTTATTCTTCAAATTAAACAAAAAAAAAAACTAGAGAAAATGGAAAAAAGCTTTTCCTTTCATATTAAACTTCACAAGTCTTGTTCATTAAAAGTTATTTGGTAATTCTTTTGCATTCCAGATTATGCCTAGATGTATATTACCTGTCTTCTCTTTCTTTGTTGTATCTCACCATATTATTTAGTTATTGCTATATGAGATGATTACCAAATGTTAATAGAGTATATATATTGTTTATTTATTTATGTACTTACTCATTTATGCCCAATTGTTCAGATCAGTGAGGACACTCTTCTAGTATAGTCCAGGCTCGACTTCTTTGATTGACTTATTCATATATTTGTGATTAGATGGCAGGATGGTTTGTCTAGATTGGCTTTAGAGCTCTGACGTTTTGGTGGTTACTATCCGAAGTTCAGAGGGTCAGTGGACTGTAGGTCTCTTGTTAGCCAGATGAATGGTCTATTCTATTTTTGTTTCCTCATGGTTGGTTGTCAGGTTTCCAAAAGAGCAAGAAGGAGCATTCAAAATGTTTTAGGGTCTAAGTTCAGAACTGGCATACTATCACTTTTGCTATAATTTACTTCCTAAACATAATTGCTAAAGCATTTCATTTAGCATTGGTGGGAAAATACTCTACACTTCTTAGTGGAAGGAGTTACCAAGTCACATTTGAAGGTGTGTGGACAAGGTAAGAGGAATGATTGGGACCATATTTGCAATCAGTCTATTTGTTGAATTTTCCTGATGAATTTAGGCTCTGCTAATTGAAGAGTACTGTATTCACTGACTCCTCACCTGACCCAAGATACCAACTAATCTCATCTGGTATTTCCAACAGGTATTTCCAACTTCTTCCCAGCCCAAAATCAACTACAATTTTCTCCTGCTCCCCTGGACTCCTGGGCCCAAACACTATTGAGAATGCACTTTTTACATTTGTCAAAAATTTCCCGAGATAGCTTAATAGAAAATACTATGTTTAGTTGCTCACATTTTTTTTTTTTTAACGGAATCCAATTTCATGATGGGAATAAGTGTTCACCAAAAGACTAAACTGTGAGTGTTTATTTTTACTTCCTGGATGATAATTCACATGTCACAAAGACAGGCCTTTTACATCAAAAGCATTGATTATTCAATTAATACCTGTAGTGAACATCAACAAAACATTTGAACCCATATGGCTGCATGAACATCAGAATACCACTGAGAGAGCAGTCATGGCTGAGCATTGTAATTAGTGTAAACCTGTTAAAACACCCGGATGCCTAACTCCATCCTGCATTAAAACATACCAGCAACTTCTTAGCTCTATATTGACTGCAAGAATCTATGAATTGATTTACTTGTGAATACTTGGAGAGAATGCTTTATGATTGAGTCAAAGTTTCTAGAACCTTGTTTTGTTTGGAAAAGTGTTAAAATGTTCTGCAGCTAAAATTTATTGGGACTTAGAAAGCTGGATTCCAATTAGAAAAATAAACATGGATCAAGAACAGAGAATGATATGAAGGGATCACATGCAGAGACCAGGTGGGTGCTTAACCACATAACAATGTAAGAACATGTTGGGGCAGAAGGACAGACTAAGAGCCAGAAGTTGAAATATCTGAGTATCTAGTAAAAACTATAAGCTCAGGATTAGAAGTTAAAGAAATCTAGGCAAAAGAATTTTTGGAGATAAATATGTTAAGTTCTGGTTGAAGGAAGAATGAATATTCATTGGGGACATATATGAAACAAAAATCATTTTTACTGGTAGAACTCATTAATAATTGAAATGAATACGTTTTTGTTTTTGGTCAGGCTTGCAAACTGATCATGACAACTAGAGAACTGGTTGGCAAAGGAATGGAAGTATGTGTAAAATATAGTGAATTTCAGAAGCTGTGAGTTCTCAAAAAAGTTTGCATTGTGAAGTATCATGAAATGTCTGGTAAAGTACGTTCATTCAAGATTTTAAAGACCATGAAAGATTTGCTAAGGAGTTTTAAAATATATGAAGGCAGATACATGGTTTCAGAATCTAACAGACCTTCTTAGTGAAAAACAACAACAACAACAACAAAAATTAGGAAATTCCTTCAGATGAAAACGTTATAGAAAAGATCAAGAACTTGGAGTTAAAAGCAATGAGATCATTTGAAAAATGTAGGGAAACAAAGTGTAGACTAACAAAAGCCCTGAAATTCAACTTCTAGAATTACTGAGTTAGTGTCTAGCAAACCAAACCTCCTGTGGTTAGCAACTATAAATTTTGCGTAGAATATTAAAAAAAAAAAAAACCCAGTTATCTGAAGAGTGAATAAAATCTGAAAGCTTCTCAATGTAAATCAACAGTTTGGAGAAAAGAATGCCATAATATGAACTTATTTTTTCATTTGGCTGCTAAACTACAAATTTGTATGCAAATTTTCACCAAGATGCTTAACAATCCAATGGAAACCACGCAGTGTTACTGGCTTGAGAAGACAAAGAATAGGATTTACACTGTACAACCAGAGCAACTGGAAAGTTGAGGGGGAAATCAAAGGACCGAAAAACGTAGAGTCACATATTCTTTGTATGAATTCTGACCAGTTCTCTTGATAATTCCTATATCATGCTGTTTCCAGGCAACTCAGCTAAGACTCAATGAAATAAAGTGAAATGTACCTGTCATGATGAGATGGACTTCTGCAATTTGAGTTCAGTAAAGTTAACTTTTATTTAAAAATCTAATTGTTCTTCTTCAGAACAAAAGCACATAACCTAGAATTGGTAAAGTATTGGACTATTTCCTTATCAGCACTTAGAATTATTGTATTAATTATATTTCATTTTATATGTCAAAATACTGCTGTTATGATATCTCATCATGGCTTTCATTTTAATTTTCCTAATGTTGAACATATTTTCACGTACCTTTTACTTTTCATGTACCTTCCTTGCTGAAGCAGTCATTACCATTTGCCATTCAACCTTGGGACACCACATCATTGGGTAAAAGGAACATGATGGAGGGTATAAAACACCCATGTTTATCTTTTAGAAGTATTTCAATTGTTGAGTTATTAATTTTAACTTCATGAATTTTATTATATCAAACAATGTTTGCTCAACAGAAAAATACAAAAAGCAAAGTATTGAATTTTTATTATTTATTGAATTTTGTAAATAAGCATCAAATTTTTCAATCTTGACTTTCTTTGTCTACAAAATCTAAAAAGATAACAACAGAAACAAGTTCCTCTATGAACAACAATGAAGATAATAGTAAAACTTTACAATAAAACTAATCTTTTCTTCAACTATCACACCCAAGCTGACCTTCACACATAACATCACATTCCATACACAAGCACTGACAGTACATATATTTTGCTTTTCTGTCTTTTTCGTAGGACATATGTGACATCTCACTGGTCTACTGTTTGTCAGGAGCTTCTTATATAATATAATGTGTAGTTAACAGGAACATGAAATATCAAGAAAATAAAGCATTAAATTTTTAGTATGTATTACACAGTTAGTACAGATATCAACATTTTCAACATCAAATATTTGTTTACAAAATCTAAAAAATAGAAACAAAAATAAATCCCTATATGAACTACAGTGAAAATACCAATAGAAGTATACAACAAAATTAAACTTTGCTTCAAGTGTTACATCCAAGGAAGTCTTCAAACATGGCAACTGCATATTCCATAGACAATTCTCTCTTACACTGAGAGCATATGGGCTTACCTTTCCTTTCCTGTGAGGCTGGTCATTCTTTTCACATCCCTTGCCTTCCCATTTTGTCAGGAGCTTCCTACTATATTGCACAATGTGGACTTGACAGGAAAGTAAGATATCAGTAAAATAAATTATCAAGTGTGTAATGAGTGCTTAAAATAGGCATCAACATTTTCACATTAATGGTTTACTTATTTACAAAATCCAAAAAATAACATCAGAAATAAATACCTATCTAAACTACAATGAAAAACAAAGTCTACCAGAGAAATAGTCTTTGCTTCAGTTGTCACATTCAAGGTAATCTTCACATATGAGTTATACATGTTCCAAGCAGAAGCATTGCTTACATTGATAGCACATATGTTTTGTTCTCCTACCCTATTTTTTAAGGCACAGTTGGCATCATTTTGTTTTCCTGTTGTCGTAGTCTTTGGGATGCTGCACCTACCTGTTCACCTGTCAGCTCACCAGTCTGTTCCAGAATATTTTTGCATAGTTCCTTGGGCAGAAATGTCTTGGTCTCTGTTGCAAGTGATCTTTTATCAGTTCCAGTCCCAAACATTTAAGAAAATTTCTCCATGATATTTTGTAATTGTTATTTTCTTTGAAAACTATGAAATTATTTATGCCACACATGTTTAGAATTGAGAAAAGCACAATCACTGGCCAATGCTTTATGTTTCAAGTGGCATTATAGTTGCTGCATAACTCATTGATAACATCTATGCTGCCTTTGGTTTGGTTGTAGAAAGTTGTAACATCTGGATTCATTTTTGTTGAGTTTTCTCTGTTGATATTGCCATCATGGTGCAATGCTGACATCAGCATTATCACTTTGTTTTTCTTTTCTGTATATGAGACCAATGTTATGTCTCTTTGAAATTCAAAGATTGTACTATACACTTCTATATTTTGAACTTGCAACATGTTGTTAGGAATTTCTGCCTTGTTTTTGTTCACAGTTCCTATGTTGGTCAACTTGAGCTCTTTTAGCAAATGTAACATCAGTGGGTAACTGGTAAACCAACTGTTGAATGTCACATTCCAATTAGTTTGGGAGACAAGAGCGGCAAGTCTGTTTACAACAATAAACACTCAGTTTATTACTACATGAGTAAAGACCTTGTGACTGAGTTTTGAGAAAAATTTCTAAAATGAAAGTACAATGTGTCTTAACCTCTACCAGGGCATATATATTTAGACTTTGTTTTGAAGGAGTATTTGACAAATTCTGCCTAAAGCTCTAGTGATAATGAAATGCAGCAAGATGTTCATCAATAGATATGTATTTACATGATGCATAAATTGTTTGACATTTTGAAACCAAGCTCTTAAATGATGAGCAGATAGCAGCCAGATCATCTTTTCTTTTTCTTTCTTGGCAGGATGTTTTGTTATCAAACCTCAGGAAATTTTGAAGGAAACCAAACCTCCTTAAGATCACTGTTATTCTACAGACCTCAAGTTCATACCAATAAGTTCTCCATAAATCTTTTACACTTCTGTGATTATAATGAGAAAGCCCTGCTGAGTATAGAAGACTTACGAATGCTTTCAGTTCAGATAGTAAGTTATCATAATAAACACCTTTTCAAGTATGACTGTCAGGGCATAAAGAACGTTTTACTTGTATTTTATCATTTGTATGTTTTACAACATCTTGTAGCATATAGTCTGTTACAAACAATTTCCAACATTGAATCATAATATTGGGATTCCATACAGTATGTTTCAGCCCTGTCAAGAGCTTAATTAGACTTTTGAACTTAGTTCTGACATTAGATCATTCCGGCATGTATGACCATTTTGTTGCATTTAGACTAGTCAAATATGTACTCAACACTGGTTTTCTTCCTTATCTGACTCAAGGAAGTCTTTATTTCTTGTGCCTGTATCAGTCAATTCTTGCTCTGTTTTACTGTAACAGGAATTTTGGCTCACACAGCCAACATCAAGGTCATTGTTATCATCATTGTCATTATTCTCATCATCAATGCAAGAGTTACTTGATGTCTTAGTTACTTTTCTCATTTCTGAGACAAAATACCTGACACCCAAGGTTAAAGGATGAAGAGTTTATTTATTTCACAGTTGTAGAGGTTATAGTCCATAAATATCTGGTTCCAAAGAAGGATGACATGACAGAAGGTCAATCATTCATGGCAGGGCCGGGAGTTTGGCTCAGTGGCTTAAGTGCCTGTCTGGCAGGCGCAAGGTTGTGAGTGAGTTCAATCCCTAGTGTAAAAAAAAAAAAAAAAAAAAGCAACAAGAGAGAAGGGGAAAGCAAGCCTGTTTCTCTCTCTTATATGGTATGCCTGCTACCTGCCCTAGCATGAGTGTTAACACTCACATCGTTAATCCAAGCATTAGACCATGAATCAATCCCAAACTCTAGATTCAGTTGTCTCCAAAAACCCTGCCATCTCCATGACCACATGAGGCACATGGATAATTCTTGTTTTGACCCAAATTGCATAGCCAACAAATTCATATGTTCAATCAGTACCCCTAGCTGAATTTGGGAGTGTAGCAATTTGTATTTTAGATCAATACATTTAAAGTTATATAAGTTAGGTAGGTGTCCATTAGCTGTGACACTTAGAAGTGTCTCTCTGAGTTTGTATTACAACCTATGCCAGAATAGCTAATGATAGCTTACTAGACTCATGGATTTTCTCTTCAAATCTGTTTTTTTTTCTTTTTCTTTTTGAGACAGGATTTCAGATTGGCCTTGAACTCATTTTGTAACCCAGACAGACCTTGAACTCATAGCAATCTTCCTGCCTCAACTTCCCAAGTGCTGGGATTACAGTTGTGTAGAACCACATCAGTCCAAATCTGGTTTTTATAAATGATGGGTAATAACTATGTTTGCATCATTTGTAACATTTTGAAGTATACAAAAATTGAGAAATTGGCAAACCTATCTAATTAATAAATACATTACTGTACATAATCATCATTTTTGTATTAAGAATGACTAACATTCCCTCTCTGCAATGTTTTAAGATTAAAAAACATCTTCATTAATTATAGTTACTGTTCCTTACAATAGAAATCTTAAATTTATTGCTCTTCTCTAAGCACAATGTACATCCTTTGATCAACATTCTCCCTCCCCTTTCCCCATACATCCATGATACCAGAATGTTTATATTTCACTTATAAGTGAGACTTTATTGCATTTCTTTTTGGTGTGCCTGGTTTATTTCATGTAACATAACATCCTCCAGGATAAATCATGGTGCAAATGACAAGATTTTGTTCTTATTTTATGGCTGAATAGTTTCCATTGTCTGTGTGTGCCCTGTTATGGATTATTTTTAGATGTCCCCCAACATTTTATGTGCTTATAGGTGGGAGTTTTGGAGTTGGTTGAATCATGGTTGTGTGATACTGGATTACAGTGTGTCATACTGGGATTAAGGGTGTGTGGTAACTCAACTGTTCAGAATAGTTCTGGGTGTGGGTAATAGGAAACCTCGACCTGGGTGTGGGTGGCACCACCCAAAAGGCTTGTGGGCTAGATGGAATAAAATGGAAAAGGTGGCTTGTTACTGCTGCTTTGCTGCCTCCTGTCTGCTTGCCATGGACTGTTTCTTCTCTCTGATGCCTCTTTGCCACGTGCCGCTCTGCCTTGGAGCCAGCCAACTATGCACTGAAAGTTCTACCAGCTATAAGTCAAAATAAACCTTTCCCCCTTTGGGTGCTGAATAGTTTGATTCAGCAATGAAAAAGTAATTAAGACAACACACTTTTTAAAAATCCATTTATCAGTTAATGGATATTTATCTTTCTGCACTTTTGAGCTATTGTGAATTGTGCTATACCATAAACATGGAAATGCAGATGTCTCCTCCACATCAGCATTTCTTTTGGCTATGTTCCCAGTAGTGGGATAGTTGGGCCATGTGGTATCTCTATTTTCTTGAGGAACTTCTATAACATTTTTGATAATGGCTGTATTTATTTATACTCTCATAACAATGTGCAAGAGTTCTCTTTCCTCCACATATTTATCAGAACTTGTTATCTTTTGTGACAACAAACTTTTCAGTACACACATGTTGTATTAACAACAGACATAATATTCGACAGCAGATCTCCAGATTATCTTGTGTAACTGCAGTTTTATACATATAGATAATCTGAAAAGCTTATTTAATTTGATTTTGAATGAAAGTAGCTTACATATTTCTGTAATTAAAATAGGGTAAAAATGTCTAAATCATTTTATGAAGTATGCCCTACTTTGATGGCAAAAATACATAAGGGTGATAAAAATAGGGGGGTGGGCCGGGGATACAGTCCTGAGGCACAGCACCTGCCTGGGAAATGCAAGGTCCTGAGTTCAGTTCCCAGTACCAAAAATAAATACTTGTGAAAATAGGTGATAGATAGATATAGTTTATAAGCACAATTTTAACAAACTGAACCTACTCTTTATTTTAAAATATATCCTAGTGACCTTGACTTTATTTACTGAATACAAAAAATGTTTTAAAAGGGCATGACATAGTATAATCCAATATGTTAAAGGATTAAACAGGAATTTGTGCATGGTAATGCAAATAAACACAAACATTTGATAAAGCTTAACAGCATTCAAGATTAACAATTTCCAAGAAAACAAGGAAAAACAAGAACTTCTTAAAGTAGTAAATTTGAATTTTTAAAAATAACTGTAAACCTAATAGTTCATGAAAGACATTCACTTAAAATTAAGAAAAAAATGTGAAATTGCTCTTAACTATTTGTCTTCCAAATTCACCTGGAAATCTCATTTGTCAAGAACAGGAATAATAAAGTACAATGTACTGTCGTTAAAAAGAAAAATAAAATAGTCATTAATGACAAATGGTTTTGTAAGTAGAAATTTTCAAAAAAATCATCTGACAATTTTCCATAATTATTAGTGTTTGTGAGTGTAAAACTTTTAAATCAATGGAAGAACTAACAAAGGTAATAGAAATCAAAATGTTTGCTTTGTTTCAGACAAGATTTTGTGGCTAAAAGTAAAAGTCAAAAGAGTTTGCTTTTACTTTTTGTCTCATCATCCATGCTTTGTCTGGATGATTCATATAAGGAATGTTTTGAGTCCCCTGCCTAGACACACTGGCCAGGGCTCCAATCTTTGAGGGATTTGGGATGTCTAAGACAGGGAACATGTGCAGAGGGGGATGCAGTTGTGATTAGATATAACAGGGTCTCTGTAGTGGAAAAACTCTAGTGTCATTCACAGAAAGATAATTCTGTCCACTCCATTATAGGAGCAACTGATGGCATGGACGCATTTTTAGGCCAAAGGAAAAATCTTCTTATATATGGGACAAAGAAAATTATCCTTCACTGAACAAAGCTACTGAAAGTTAAACTGTGAAATTACATAAAAAAGAAAATAAAAATTCCCGACCTAGTTTTGTGCTGCTGTAGCAAAATATCTAAGGCAGGGTCATTATTAAAGAGATTAAGATTTTAGAGTTCTGGAGTCTAAAAAGTCCATCGCCAAATGTGAGCCACTTCTGGCAACAGCCTTCTTACTGCTGCATCCCTGGTAGCAGGAAGAAAGACAAGAGAACACCTTGCGGGAGACAGCAGGGAAACTGCTGCACTTACATTTTCATCAGTAACACGTTCTCGTGCTAAACAACTCATTCTCTCAAAAATGTCATTAGACCATTCATGAGGGCAAAGCTGTCATGACATAACTACACTTTAAAGGTCTCACGTGTCAACACTATTGCGTGGAGACTGTTTCCAGTAGGTGAGGTGTGTGATCCAAAAGTACAGTGAATGTTTAAATTTTAAAAATGTATTTCCGTAAAAGACACATTGCTGCTAACCCTCCTCAAAATACTCCCTTTTGTGTTGAACACACTTATGCCATCGTGCTTGCCACTTTCTGATGCAGTTCTGAATGTCATCTTTCTTGAGTGTCTTTAGTTGGACTGCTATGGCTGTTTCTGTGTCCTGAATATATATGAATTTTATCTTTCCAGGTCATTTTGACTTTGGGGAAGAGTCAGAAGTTGCCTAATACCACACACAGTGGGTAAGGTGAGTGAGGACTGTAAGGTTTTCAGGAGGCTGCTGTTCTGTTGTTTGGCAAACGTATTAACCGTATTTTTAATCATAGCTTTTAAAGACATGAAAAAGAACTTCTGGATCTTCTTCAGAAAGTGGCAACAATGGGGGAATGCATGCCTGAAATAAGGGGGAGTATTTTGAGAAGGACTAATGGCAATGTGTCTTTTACTGTAGTAAATCTTTTAGAACATTTAAATATTTGCCATATATTTTGATCACCTCTTGCATGAGTTTTAGGTGACACATTCAAACCACAGAAATTCTGATAACATCAACAAACTTTAAAATGCAGCAACAACCAAAAAGGATACAACAACCAAAACTATAAATATAAAAGTAGAAATAAATTTAAAATAAAAGGACTTAAAAGAACTTTATAGAGAAAATGATAAAGCTTTATAGAAAGGCATAAAAAAGCCCTAAATAAATGGAGATAATAACAAGTTCATGCATAGAAAGACTTAATATCATAGTGGCAAATATTCTGTCCAAATAAAATTATAAATTGAAAGCAAGGCCATTAAAAATACAACAAATTTTTTTATAGAACTTGGAAGTTCCTAAGGGAGGAAAGTTGGGATTAGCAATAAATTTAGAAGGATAGCTCAGTTACTTTTCCAGTCAATGAAATAAAGATTAACATAAAAATGGTTTCATTCTTCGTTTCTTCAAGAGCCGTTATGTGATCACTTCAGGTAAAAATTCTACATCTTTCCAGCCTCCCCTGAAACTCACCTTATGGGGTTAAAAGAACTTGGTCATCTCTAGACCTCTGCAAGATTGGAAGGTAGTTTTACATTAATTTTCTGCCAGTATAGGAATAATTAGTCTTGAAAATAGAAAATTTCATGTTCTCATAGAGACATAAAGTATCTCCATAGTTTAAGACAGGTGAAAACACTGCATGTTGGGTAGATTAAGATTTGTTTAGGAAAGCAGTTATGTTTGAGCTGCATCTCAAAATAAACATTCAGAATGACATATTGGGTGACAGTATTTTCTCTTTCTGAGCTGCTGAATTACAAAAAATCCAGTAGTTTAATGAGGTGAAGCTCCATTCCTGAATAATATTTCAAGCTAAAATTCAAGTTTACTTCTGATTGATAATTAGTAAACTGGAAGCACTTTGAGGTCACTCTACTTATGTCAAGTAATGATATGCCATATTTGTACTCTGGAGTTTAATATAAATAATCTATATTCTAAAGATTGTTCTGTTTCCTACAGCATATTTAGTTTCCTAATATAGAAAAATCTCATTAAGAAAGTCACACTGGGAAATTGGATTCCTTATATATACTGTAATACAATCTACTCTTATCTAGAAATTATACTAATAGATAGTGGTTGGGAAAATATATGTTTATATAAGTGATCCAAAATTATTTTAAACCAAAGCATATTTTATAGGGAAAGATATATTTTAAATAATGCCAAGAGAATATTGATTAATAATACTCTGTAAATTAGTATGTTTATAGCAAAGACTAATCATTGTCTCCACATTTTTTTTAAAAAGCAAGTAAAATTCGTGTATCAAGCAAGCAATTTTCTTGAAAAAAGTTACCTAAGATTTTTAGACCTGAAAGCCATGTATTAAAAATCATTAGAGATGAAAAAAAATGCCTTACGGAGAGACTGATTTTATCAAGGACGCATAGGAAATTATTTCAAAAATAGGAGTTATAATCCATGACTTCTATCTTCCAGAACAATATATGTGATGTAATTTTTTAAACAATAGAATTCTCCTTAAATAATTTAGTTTGAAATTCTGTGAAAAAAGAATTACTATTGAAAACTCAGCATGATGAAAGAGGTGAAGTTCATACCCAGAGTTTCTGCCTCCAAAGTTGTTTTATTCTTTAAAATATGATGACTAACCAACAACATTTAAATGGGGCTTCCTTTTACTTAGAAAGCATCAGATTAGCCATGGTTATGATACAGTGGTGTTTTAAACAAAAACGTTATTTGGAATACAACAAAATACAGAAAACATGCACTCATTGCTTTCTAACTGAATTCATAGCCATTTTGAATAATACAATTGGTGACTTAAGAAATAGTGATTAAATGATTTTACCTAAAGTGGAAAAAGCATAAGAAAGAAGAAATTTAATAGCCAAAAATTACTTTGCTGATGGTTTAAAGGTCAAAATAGAAGATCACTAAATAGAATAGGTCAATCCTTACATGAAATAAACCAGAAATTTGACATCTGGAGGTTTTTTTCCTAATATTTGATAAAATTAAAAGAGATAGTAATTTGGACATCCTTAGAGGAATAACACCTTCAGCTGCAGACATCTGTGTAGTGAAACAGACATATGACTTCCACGGTGCAGCACAGAATAAGTACAATGCTAGACACAACACAAATCTGAAGACATTCTGTCCTTTCCCCGTATTGCAAAAGAAGAGAGGATACTTATGTCTATCGCCAGTACCTATAATTGTACTTTGTTTTCTCTCTCTTCTTATTAACTAGTCTCAAATATTTACTGTATTCCTGATTTTCCCTTCAGTATGTCATAACTGTGTATTTTGATGCCTACCTAGTAGTTTAATACAAATGCACATTTCCCCTGGCAATGTAAGAGTTAATTTTGATAACTCATAATCACCATCATAGAAGGAAAAAGACGACAGTTCTAATTTTAAAGTACAATATTCACTGGTCACTGTGTCTTCACATTATTCCAATCCAAAAATGACCATTTCATAAACTCTTTTTCCTTTTCTCTCCTTATGCATTGCTTTCCACGAGCAGCCAGACTGATTTCTTACAAGAGTAACACTTACATCTGTGCAGATTTCAAAAACTCAGCGTAGATATAGTCAACAGTTAAAATTCGTCATATCCCATTATAGGTTGTCTCCTTTTTTTCCACAGTGTTGATTATAACAGGCATTGATGTGCAGATTGTATTTTGATGTTGGATAGTTTGTGGAACCCTCTTATAATTTCCTTTTTGTACAGTTGATTAAGTTGGCTTTTGGAGTAAAATGTATTTTCCAAAATTTATTAAAATCTGGATGAATTATTTTTAAAAGGAGTAAACTTTTATTTCTTTATCATATTGCCTAGTTCCTACAAAAATATGCTGAAATACAGCATCTTCTCTTTTTCCCAAAATTAATAGGAATGGTTCTGATATTTCCTTATTAGTGTGATGAGGATTTTTGATAATTCAAATTATCATTTTAAGAAGTTGTTTTCTTTTTGTGGTTTTCTAAGTGTTGATAAATCATATCATATGTTGGAGAAAATTTTAAATTGGATCTGAGATGACAATATAGGTTTTGAGCAGAGTGCCCTAGAAAAGGAGGTATTTAGCTTTATCTTATAAACTGCTACATTCTTCTACATTCCAAGTGTTGTCAATACGGTTGAATTATAGTTAGATTTCTGCAAAACTTTACACTTTTAATATCAGCAATAAACTCTAGTTTTTCAAAGGGTATAATCATTCTGAAATGGTAAATTTATTTGCTGCATTATTTTTACTTGGCGTATTTGTGTCATGTTCCCAGTAAAGATAGTGTAGAAAATTTTCATTGTATATGAGATTATCTTACAGTGTGTATTTTTCTTTGCTATTTTACTTTTGTTTTGCTTTGTAGGTACTAGACCTTTACACTGAGCTACAGACCCAAACCTTTCAATTTTCCCTTGAGACAGGATCTTGCTAATTCCCTAAATTTCCCTGGCTTGGCTCAAACTTGTGATCCTCCTGGCACAGCAGGAGATTACAGGTACACGCTGGGGTTTCAGTATGCACCGCCACACTGAATACTCATTGTGCTTTATATGAATTTAAGTCTGACTGCTTAAAAAAAAAAGATGTCTTATTTCCCACATTTTTCCTCTGTTTTAGAACGAATTAAGAGAAAACAAGGGTCTGTTTTAGACTTTGTAGAGATGTTAGTATTAGTTTGATGTTATGAATTAACACTATTTCTTGGTCATCAATTTCTGTTATTTTATGATTCTCAATATTTCTATCATTTTTACAGCTTCTTCAACTGAAAGCAGGGTTATTATATTCTCTTTTTTCCCAGTAAATTTGGCTTTTTAAAGAATGTTTTGTAAATTCTAAATTGTCTTTTGAGAATATCTTTGAGATTCTTTCGTTTTGACACACTGATCTCATATACACTGTTTTATACAGTAGAAAGCATACATCTATGCATATAAATAATTAAAATGTGTACATATATACAGGTGTGTATATGTGAACAAAAATTGTTTGTTGAAACTTAAAAGTTAATTTCATTGTTCTTTAGGCAAGTCAATAGCATATATATTACATTTTAGAGACAATACATATGTCCTTTGTGGCCTTAATAAAATGATAAATGCTTTTGAATACTACAGGTCTCACTGAAAGAGTAGTAAATATATGTTTCTTTACAGTCAAAATTATTTTTTAATCCATCAGACCAAATGTATTACTATGCTCTTTATTTTCTTGGTTCACTCTTTGTTCTCACATTGCCTTCTTATTTACCTCATTAAAATTTTCTTTCTTTCTTTCTTTCTTTCTTTCTTTCTTTCTTTCTTTCTTTCTTTCTTTCTTTCTTTCTTTTCCTTCCTTCCTTCCTTCCTTCCTTCCTTCCTTCCTTCCTTCCTTCCTTCCTTCCTTCTTTCCTTCCTTCCTTCCTTCTTTTGCAACAGGGTCTCACTATATAACAGAGACTGGCCTTAACTCTCAGTGAATTTCCTAAGTCTGGAGTGCTGGGTTTACAGGAGGGGACTGCTATACCTGATGTCCTATTTATTTATTTATTTATTTTTATTTATTTTTTTGGTGGCACCAGGGATTGAACTCACAACCTTGCACCTGCCAGGCAGGCGCTTAAGCCACTGAGCCAAACTCCTGGCTGTCCTATTTTTATTGATTGTCTACTTATATATTATTTTCTCTCTCATTTGTGTAAAAATTCCCTGAAGGTAATCAACACTGTATTTCCAATTAACAATGTCTAGCATAGCATATGTTTCACAATAATTCGACATATTTATTGAGCATGTAAACACGAAGCAATTTTTAATATGCAGTATTATTTTTAAAGTTTCAATAAGCTGGAATTTAGTGTGAACTAACATAAAAAAAAATCTCTATCCCAAGTGCCTGTAAATACATAATTTTACCTTATTAACATTTAACCACAATTTAAAACATTCTACAAGTGAATGTTTCCTGCTATTTTATTTCATAGTTGATGCTAGCCTCCTTGGTTAACTTTAGTAACTGCTTATTAGCTAATCCTGTTCACTGAAGCACCATTGCAGTCAAGTGTGAATTTGTCAAACATTTCAGGAAAAGCATTTACATTTATAAATGGTACATTTATCCTTGGTTTCTGATAGAATGATACCTTTTAGTCGTCCTTCCTATACGTTTTCTGATTTATGTCCTCAGAACTACTTTGAGTTTGGATGAGATTGCACATGTTTCTGACTTTTTGATGGAACGAATGAGTCAGAGCCTTCTAGGACTGTTGTGTCCAATTTCCTTTTATCTCAGTTATAGTTCATCTCTTCTCCTTTAGTTATTCACAAAGGGATCCTGGAGGGCTTTTACCTCAATATCTAAATGGTTTCATTGGCTTCGGCTTTTCACCTGTGTAACCCACTACTGAGCTTTAGAGTTCATAGAAAAACTGTTTGCACCATAGTAGCTTGGCTGAATTTTCCTTTCAGAGAGAACACTAGAGACTTGTAAATCATTTCCACTGAGTTTAATTGGACAACACATTGAGAAAACTGGTCATAAACTCAAGTATCATCTGCTTAGATGCTAAAGACCAAACTGCAAACTAGAAGTTTATTTTAATTGGCACCCTTCTGTGAGGTGAAAAAGAAGTCGATTAACAGATTATTCTAATTATCAGAAGTGTGTAAACATATCCCTGTATTGAAAGTTTTATTATATTTTCTCCTTCATTCAACAACCTGTATTGTTCCATGACATTTAACTTCATAGAAAATATTTAGGTTAATAAACACAGCCTTAATTAATTAATTAATTAGCCCTTATTAATGGTATGTGCCAAAATGGATAAAGTCTCCCTCAGTTGAAATCTGGCTATGAAATTTTCTTTATCGATATACAATTTAATTTATTTGTGGACTTTTACTGTATGTCATACATATATTCTTTGAGAATTTATTTTTAAATATATTTGAGTCTTATTTTCTTTGGGACATATTTCCAGTTTTATGTTTATCTTATAAATACTTGAAAAAACCTAGTCCTTTGTGAATGAACTGTATCTTTTGCAGCACGTGAGTGTGACAAATGCAGTGACCTGGAAAAAAGGGTGCAGACTATGCACAGCAGAAAATATTAGTAAAATAACTTCTTAAATGCAATAAAATAAATAATGAAAGAATTGCAATTTAAAGAGTAAGAATAGAAAGAAATTGTCAGCAATCTGCTCTTTAACATACAAATTTCTTTGATTAAAATCAAATTTTAATAAATATTTTAAAGCCAAAGTAACAAGTTTTGACTGTTAAGTGTAATATTATTGCCTGAATGCCTTGGTCATCTTTGCATCTTTGTGACAAAATACTGAAATAATCAGCTTAAAGGCAGAAGGATTTGTTTTTGTTCAAGGTTTCAGAAGTTTTATTCTAAGGTTGGTGGCTCCATTGCTTTGAGCCTGAGGCAAAGCAGAATATCATGGCAGGGACAGCATGGTGGAGCAAAATTGTTTACCTCATGGAAGCCAACAAACAACAAGAATCAGAGATGAAGGACCAGAAACATGATATCATTTCCCAAGGTTATGTTTCCATAAAACACTCCATTAAACTAGGCAGTACCTCTACGATCTTTTTAGTGGATTAATCCACTTGTGAAGTTAAAGCCCTTATTATCTAATCACTTTTGAAAATACCACTTCTGAACATTGCTTTGTTGTGAACAAAGTTTTCAGCACAGGTGCATTTTAAGTTCAATTCTAATCTAAACTGTTACACTTAATCACATGGTTTAAACTTTTCTTCTTTGGTGCTGAATTATTGTCCTCACTATCAAACTTTTTAAACTTATTCTTTCTTTATTCACTTGCTCTTATTTCTCTTCCATTCTTTCTTGTTTTTTTTTTTGTTGTTGTTTGTTTGTTTGTTTCATTCTTTCTAGTTTGTAATACAGAACTGGCCCCTGGGATGTTTAAAGTTTTTCACTGTATTTAGGATAGATCAGAAGATCTCTAAATTTGAATAAATAACAATTGCATAAGTAGTATCACCATATTATAAACCACCTGATAGCATAGACCATATACTGTGTTTATCTTTCACAATTTCACACTAATTTGAAAATTCTGAAAAACTCATTGACTGTTTACTAGAGAATTAAATTGGGAGTAGTTTAATTCTCTTAGGAATCTTCTTTTGATTTAAAACTATTGGTTACTTTCCTTTAAAGTGGCTAATTTTTGTAGAAGATATTAATGTATTTTTTTGAAAAATTAATTTATGCAGCAGTCTTCAGAATCATCACCTATTAAATCATGTAAAATACTGAAACAGTTAAAGGAAGTATGGAAGACAAGTAGATACACTACTCTTCGAGTCATAAAATAATGAACATAGTGTCGACTTTCACAATTGGTACCTACATGATTCCTCTCACTTCCTTATTGTATAAGTGAGAGTAATGTCAACCTATTTCAAAGATTTTTGTGGAGGACTTCATGATGGCCAACTTGGTGGTGGTAGTGAGAGAAGGCAGCTCTAACACACACCTCAGAAGAATACCTGAGGTATACACTGTGGTGGAGGTGAGAGAGAAGGTGAAAAATGGGAAGGCAAATGGAATGACAAACTCACTGGATGAAAATCCAGTATCAAGAGGTGGATAGATACTAAAACTGCAGGCCAAGATCATCATTGGGAAGCAGACATAAACTAAATATATCTCCTTACTGTCATTCTAATCAACCGTCAAAGCACAGTGTAGGAAAACAACAGAAACATGAGAAAGTAAGGCAACAAAATGCTTCCCAAAACTTGTGCCTCTCCCAAAACTAATTCAAGAGGTACTGATCTGGACCAAAAATATATAGTTAAATTATATGAAATGACAAAGGAAGAAACAAAAAAAATGTTGCTTGATAAGCTCAGAGATGATATAACTTAACAAGAAATGTACTTAATAAAAAATGATCAATGAGGTTAAAAAACACAAGTAAAATATAGTTGAACTAACTAAAATAATGCAGAATACGAATGACCTAGTTAGCAAAGAATTAGAGCTCCGAAAAGGGTACCAAAAGAAATCCAGTGGTATGGGGAGCAGAAAGGACTGATGTGAGGAGACAGTGTCAGAACTAGGTGATTAGCTTGTTATAGGTCACCATAAATCAGATGCAACTTAACAACAACACAAAATCATAGGTAATGGACCCAACATCTACTAGATGAGCTAAAAAAGACTAGCCTAACATTGACTAGAGTTAGAGAAAACTCAGAAGACAGGAGGAATGGCACAAAAATATGTTTATAAAAATTGTAGCACAAAACTTTCCAGGAGCAGGGAAAGAATTAAACATATACGTGAGGTACATAGAATTCCAAATAGCTATGATCAGAAAAGAACTTCTCCACAACACATTATAGTCAAAGTTCCAGAAGTCTATAAAACAGGGACAAAGTTTTAAAAGCTGTTAGAGAGGAAAAAAATCCCATATTAACCAATGTTAATTTCTTATTTTTAAAAATTATGTATCATTTTTATCCTTTTTATTGTTTCTAAAATTAAAAATGTAAGCCCATTATAATTACTGCAGATTTTTCAACATGAATATTAAAGGCCAGGAGGGAAGCTCATCAAGTCCTAAAAAGAAATCGAACCCAAATTAATATACTATTATTGCAAAACTGTATTTCAAAATTGATAAATTAGGACCTTCCTTGACAATGAGTATCTTAAAAATTATTACTATCAAAGTATTACTACAAAATATACTCAAAAATTATTTTAGACAAAATGAGGACATCAAAACCAAAGGGGACAGGAATGAATATACCAAGGAGGGCTAGCAGCTAAGCAAAAGGGCAAAACAAAGAACTCAGCAAAAGAAAAACAATCCAATGACAGGAATTCCCTTTTAATAATGACTTTCAATGTAAATGGTCTCCATTTTCCAAACAAGAGACACAAATTAGCAAAATGCATTAGGAAAAAAAACAAAACAAAACAAACAAAAAAAAAACAAAAACAAAAAACTAACACTATGCTGTAAATAAGAGACATTTAATGCCAGAAGGAGTTCATGGACTTTCTTAGTTACCATCCTCATTGGTGGGACAAAATGCTAGATACACAACTTAAAAGAGGAGAAGTTCATTTTGTCTCGCATTTCATTCTACAGTGGGCTGGATCCAAGATAGGACAGCATGAAGAGGGGCATAGCAAGGGAAAAGCTGCTCACTTTATGGCATCCAGAGGGTGGAGGAAAGGGAGAAGCTGAGTAGAGAGAAACAGCCTTTAGGCCATTCCCTGAGGGACCTGTGTCTTCCAACCAGACACCAATTCCTATTGGAAAGTCATCTATGTGCCACCATAATCCTATCACTTCCCAAAAACTGCACCTATGGGTCTATGCCTGCTGCGGGGACATCTAGATGTAAGCTATAACATTCTATGGTCCCCAAAAGACTCGTGTATATTCTTTAATGCAGAATGTATTTAGTCTATCTCTAAGACTTGCCAAAGTCCTTACAGTTTCAGTATTGCTGAAAAGTCTAAATTTAAAGTTTCCCCTGAGACTGGAGGAGAACTCTCCACTGCGAGCACATTTAAATATCATAAAACATTAAATATTGTTGATGTACAATGGTACAGGAATATCCCTATTCCAAGAATGGAGAAACAGGAGTACAGAAAGAAACTGGACTAAAGTAAGACTGAAATTCAGCAAGGCAATCGTGAAATTTCACAGCTCTATGGCCAGCAACTAAAGCAAATCATAACAATGAGAGGTGAGATCCAAGGGCTTGGATGTCAATCCTTATGGTACTGCTGGTGGTTGTAGCCCATATGGCCTCTCTCTTGGGCTGTATTTGTTCATCCTTTGTGGCATTCCTCAGACATCTCATATTTCTGGTTTGTATAACTTCCTGGGCTTCCCTCTGTACTTTTGGCTTCACTCACACAGCTTTACACAGTGATCTTCCGGGGGAACACTGCCTGGCCTCCAAGACCTCAGGAAATCTGTGTGAAAACCTTCTTGACCTTAAAACTCTTACATTGTTCATACCTATAAAACCCAAACCATCTGGATGACCCCAAAGTCTACTATCAGCTCAAACAGCATCAAGAAACCTTCGTATTGTGTCTGCAGAACTCTTTCAGTGCTTGAATGACTGAGCACTATAGACTGAATCCCAGAGATGAATTTTCTGGGTGGTTTTTCTAGAGAATTGTGTCCTAGGGATCTCTTTTCAAATCAAAGTCTTTGACTTTTACAACTTTAAGCCTGTGACAGGTGGGCCTTTGCTTGTTGCTCACATATCCTCAATCCATCTCTCTTACTTTCTTGATCCAGAGTATTTAACTCTGTTTTAATACTAATCTTTTCAGCAACCAAGTGGTTTTTTGTTCCATCTTTGCAAGCACTAACTTTATGGCAAATCTAAAACGTTTTAAATAAGCTTTTTGCTCCTGTTTCTCACAGTAGATCTTACTAAAAGCAGCAAGAAGTAACCATGCCACAGACTGAATATTGGGCTACCTTGAAATTTTCACCCAAGATTAACTAGTCTTCTGCTCTTAATCTCAGTCTCCTTCAAAGTCTCAAGATTTGAGGAAAATGTAGACCAATAATTTTTTTGCAGAGCATAATGCACGTAGTCTGGAGTCTAACTGCCAATGAAGTCCATGTTTCCAACTGAAACCTCCTAAATCTAACTTTTCCTATCTGATTTTTTAAAATCAGTATTCTGATCTTTTGATGTCTGACCAGAAATTCTCATCAAACTTGGCTCACAGCATTCCTGTGTTGCATATCCAGCTAACATTTACAAACCTTTCCAAATTCCTCATGTGAACCAAATCTAAAGGCTTCTGAGCCACATGATGAGGTATCACAATGATGACTCCATTCTCAGTGCCAAAGTCTGTTTTTGTCACTTTCCTGATTGCTGGGACAAAACTATTTAACATTCACAATTTAAGAGCAGATAGATTCATTTTGATTCAAGTTTCAGCTGGTTCCAAGGTAGGACTGCATGGACCATGGTGAAGAAAAAACCATTCACTTCATGGAGTCCAGGAAGCAAAGAGAAAAGGAAGGAGCTGGGAGGGAGCTACACCCTTTTGATTTATACATCAAGTAACTGTCCTGTTTCATATCCTGTCTTCTAATAACTAGTTGACTATAAACTCCTATAATCCAATCACTTTCAAAAGCCCCACCTATGAGCATGTAAGGCTCTTTGGCGAAATCTAGATATAAACCATCCTATAGACTGAAAGTCAATGAATGGAACAATATTGCATGAAAGAGGCACCTGGAAATAAGCAGGAGTAGCTATGCTATTTTCAGACAAAGTAGATCAAACCAAATTGGCAAGAAGGGGCAAAGAAAATTGCAACAAATTGTTTAAGGGAACAATTCAGCAGAAAGATATAAATATAAATATATATGCACCGAACAGCAGCATAGGAAACTTTGTAAAACAAGTACTACTGAACATAAACACAATATACCAAGGGACCTCAATATACCATTGTCACAAATAAACACATAAACTGTATCAAAAATTCAACAAAGAAATATCACGAATGGACAAAATCTTTGAAGAAATGGATTTAATAGATATCTACGGACTGTTCCAAGCAGCAACTGTAAAATACATATTCTTTTTAGTAGCACATGAAACACTCTCCAAGTTAAATCACTTACTAGCCAGTAAAACACACAAAATAATTGAGATTATACCATGCATATTATCAGATTATAGCACAATGAAGCTAGAATTCAATGACAAAAGAAAACACGAATTATGCAAACATAGAAAATTAAACAATATAATGTTGGAATTTTATCAGAAGTGATAATATAACTGTACAGTAAACCTAAACAACTAGGACTTCACTGTGCTCTCAAATACTAACCCATTGTGAAATTAACAGGATTCACTTCTCTAACTGTAATAAACTTTGAGAGAACAATGAGGTCTGAAATACGGTTCTTTTGATAGAATAAAATTCCCAGAAGTGTTCTTTGAAGAGTAATTAGTGAAAGAACCTATATAGCCTAAGGACATATAGAATAATCAAAGCAGCAGAGATTGCAAATTGACAGTCAACTCAGAACTCTGTTTTTTCAAGTACATTCTTTGGGTGCATGGTCATGCCCATTTATTCACATATTGTTTAAGAATGCTTTGGGTTATGCAGAATTGAGTATGTATAATAGAGGTCTTATGGGCAACAGTGTTAAACATTTACTTCTTTCTGTTCTATGGTCAAATATCTGGCCCTTGACAGAAAGATGACCAAATAAAGGACTGATGACTGATACAGAAAGAAGTTTGCATTCTATAAGTTTATCACTTAAGCAAATTTGAAGGTTGAGCTATTCCAACTGGAAAAAAAGAATTCTTAGAAAGAAATATTAAAAAGTGGAAAATAGAAAATGAAAGGTAGTGAATCAATATAATGGTTAAAATAGAAAATTCTGATTAGATAAGTAGTTATACAATGAGAAAATGAGTGCTTGTGTCCCGAACATTCACAATGTAGGGGAAATCAAATTCTTCTTGGAAACTTTACTTTCTTGGCTGCAGAATGCTGACTAATTATATTTTCACTTTATGAACTTGTTTTGACTTCTGCATTTCTTTAACATAGTTTGAGAAGTCCTGTATGCTCTGGCTCCTATCTGCTGAAACACTCAATATTTTTCCTGTTGCTCTTGCATAGAAAAACTTCATTAGACCCCTCCTGTTTTTTTTTTTTTGTGTGTGTTAGTTTGTTTTATTTTATTTTTAGTGGTTATTGTTTTTGTCCTTGGACCCGTATTGTCATTTTCCTTTCAATTGATTTCTTTTTAGTTCTTTCTTTGTGATGTGAGCCTCTTCTGATCCTTAGGTTGAGTTAGTCTCTCCACAATCCTTGCATATATTTTCATATTTCTTGTATTTGTTGCTTACAAGGCAAATTGTAACTGTCTGTGTTTTCCTTGTGGTTAGGAAATGAAGTTTGCTAGAACAGGGACCACATAATTCTTTGAAGATTGATGCATGGAGCTTAGCCAATGCATATAACTATATATATCTAAAAACTAAATAAAACTATGAACAAATATATTTATGAAAAAAAATTTATGAACGATGTATTCTTATTCCTTTTGTTGCCAGTATAAAATGTGACATTTCTTAAATTATATTTGTATCATACTTACTATAGCTTGGATCTTGACTGACCCCAAAAAACAGATATTGAAGATTTGGTCCCTATTCTGTGATGTTATTGGGTAATGGAGTTATCAAGACCTACTATAAAATAGCTCCTTGAGGTCATGCCCTTAAAATGGTCATACGATTCTAGCTTTTTTTCTTTCCCTTTTGTTTTGTTTCTTGGCCACTGTAAAGTGAACAGGTCTCTTTACCATGCACTCTCCCCATGATGTACTGCTACATATCTAAAACAACTGGACCAAACAACCATGAACCGAGACCACTGACACTGTGCCAAAATAAACTTTTTTTTATTAAATGGACTGTTTTAAAAGTTTTTATAGTAATGGAAAGCTAACACAATGCTTTTGTTTAAAATAAAATATCTTGAAGTATAATCTGGTTACATTTTATCACCAGGCTTTATAGAATGACCTATATGAGCAAATGAATTCAGTCAATTTTGCATTCTGATGATCAGAAAACTGTGAATTGCTCACAGGTTCATCCAGCATTTGTTAAATTGTTCAATGTTTATTAGTCACTGTCAGCTCAAGTTCTTCTCATTTTTTATTTGCCAAAAAAAGGGGAGAAAAAGTATAATACTGACTTTGAGGAATCCAGTTCACTGCAGGAATCATGAAGGTTTCTTTTGTCCCTCTCTGTAGAGTACGTAACTTTGGAGAAGAGACTGTCAGTAAAGACAAGCCATCTCAGGTGCTAAAATTGTGTACACATGGCATATAGAAAAAAATTTATATAGTTAATTCTGTTGTTTCTCATAAATTCTCAGTACATTAAATTTTTTATGTTAGTACTATATTATGAGATGTTGTGAAGAGTGAGAAAGCTAGAGTTATTCTAAAATAATAATGACATTTGGCATTTACCTCTTAATTTAAATTCCTCACAGTACTGGTTCACACAATTCATTGCCCTTTTTAGGGGCCTTTTGGTAGTCACTTTCTGCAGTTTAAGAAAAGGGTAAAGAAGCCAAAGAGATCAGAAACTAAGTGATGAGTGGCAAAACTAAACAATGAAATGATTTGTTCATTACCCACATGCTCAGTCATGAGTGGGAATATTTTTAATTAGGAATTTAAGAAGTTTTATTGTAGAATCTAGTTGGTAATTATACTTCTGGTAGTGTTTTTTTGTTTGTTTGTTTGTTTGTTTTGTTTTGTGGCACCGGGGATCAAACCCACAACCTCAGGCCCATCAGGCAAGCGCATAAGCTGCTGAGCCAAACTTCCAGCCCCAGTTTTTCAAGGCAGGGTCGCACTATGTAGCTCAGGCCGGCCTTGCTCATGTTGTAGCTTAAGCCGGCCTTGAACTCACAATGCTCTGCCTGCCTCAGCCTCCCGAGTGCTGGGATTAAAGGTGTGCACCACCACACCCGGCTCTAGGAATTAATTGTTGGTAACTTGATTTAAACTATTTTGCTGGCAGTTATATGCATCCTTTTTGAAGGTCAATATTCAAGATTTGGAATAGTGTACAACTACAGTTAGCACACTATTCAATATGTATTTTGTAAGTCATGGAAGAGAAAAGAAAAAATGACTAAGATGCAACTCTTTCTGTCCTCTACCTTGCCTTATGACTGATGTTTAAAAACATCTTCAGGGTTTCCATAATGGTTAAGATAACTCGATTTGTTGAAAACTTCTTTTGGAAGCCTCTTACAAATTTTTTCTTTCTGAATCTTCTGTTCCAGTTTTCAAATTCTCTCTATGATTAGTAATCGGATATTTTACTACAGAGATGGACAAGTGAATCTGCACAGATTTAAAGTAGAAAAAAATTAGATGCATAATTAGGAAAATAACACATAATTTGCAAAAGGCATGTCTTTGCCCTACCCACTTCAGCATTGATTGACCACTTCCAGGGTAAACATGGAAATTAGCTTTGTAAATTCCAATTCTTCCTTCAAACACTAGTTATATGTAATTGAATTTAATGACAGTTGTTTAATAAGAGTTTAGTATCATATTTATTTAGTGTTGAGATGTTACATACAAATTATAAGAAAAGAATTATTGTATTTAAAGAGTAGGAGAAGGAACATTAGCATAAGTGGTAAAACTAAATCAAATTGATGTATTTGTTAGTAGTCTCAGAGCATATTTGTTTTCTGATTTTGAAGAAATAATTTGCTGGTATGGCTCTTTTGATTTCTCTCTCTCTGTTTCTTTCTCCTGTTTCTCTTTATCTTTCTCTCTCTATCTTTTTCAGCATCACCTCCGTGCTAGATGACATCTTAAAGAGCACTGAACAGTGAGCTTGAACAATGTGTACTCATGTTGCTTATAATCTAGAATGGGTACAACTGTTATTTTTGCTAAGTATATTCCACTGCTCCACATTTAGAGGGGTTATTCCCTCACCAAAAAACCAGGTCATCTTCCTTTAGCCCACTGTTGAGGCTGATCTCATGAAAATATAAAAATGCCTTCACTTTTTATTGCATCTGCTCATGTATGACAAAGAGCAGGGCCCACATTAGGCATTTCTTCCCTACTGATGAAAACTGCCTCATTAAGGAACAAAAGACAACTATAATGGAGATAATACAAGCAGCTAAGTTTATCGGAAATTAGTGTACAGTCAGAGAGAGATAGGGCTTTCAAGGAAGTCATCCCAAAGAGAAAGAAAATGAAGAGAGACAGACATAGTGAGACATAGAGAGAGGGAGTGAGAAAGAAAAAAATGGAAGAAAGGAAGAAAGGAAGAAAGAAAGAAAAAGAAAGAAAGAAAGAAAGAAAGAAAGAGAAAGAAAGAAAGAAAGAAAGAAGGTAAGAAAGAAAGAAAGAAAGAAAGAAAGAGAGAGAGTGAGAAAGAAAGAAAGAAAGAAAGAAAGAGAAAGAAAGAATATCAGAATAGTGACTAGGGACAAATGTGGGAACAGCAGATTCTCAAAATGGAGAAGCAACATCCAGGCCTACAAGCCTCCTTAACAGGTAAATGGCAACTTGAGAGTATACTGCAACTAGCAGCACTAGGCCCAGGAAATTCAGATACATATGAGAACCCTAGGTTGGTGATCAGAACATCTGAATCCAAATTCCCCTCCCCAAAATGCCTTCCTTCTTTCCATAGACCCTTTCTATATGTCTCATTTTTCTAGTGAATCAATACTTACTAAGTGGCTATACTTGTAATTCTATAGGTTAATTGTAGTCTGACCCAGGTTGTACCCACATTATGATTTTGCTCTATAAGTTATCCCTGAAGGGCTTTGGTTGCCACCCGTTTGGGATCCCTCCTAAAAATCCAGAGTTAGTCCTCCTTAATATCAATGAAACTCTCTTAACTTCTTCCCTTGCTTTGGGACTTCTTTCTTTGATGTTGTGAGATCACAAACTCAGCACATCTAACATCTAACAGATTGAGAGTTACCTTTTTTCCTATATCAAAGAGATAGGCTTCCAATATGAACCCTTCCCTGGGTACACTCAGTATCTTAACACTGGCATTTGAAAAACACCCACCTCTATCAGGGAAAACACTGGGGAGGTTCGGAATTTTTTTTTTTTTTTTTTTTTTTTTTTTTTTTTTTTTTTTTTTTTTTTTTTTTT
>RJWM01024477.1:0-30409 GCA_004363535.1 Dasyprocta punctata | reverse complement strand
GCGCACGCCTTTAATCCCAGCACTCGGGAGGCTGAGGTAGGCGGAGCGTTGTGAGTTCGAGGCCGGCTTGGGCTACAACGCGGCGCAAGGCCGGCCTGAGCTACATAGTGCGACCCTGCCTCAAAAAACCAGGGCTGGGAGTTTGGCTCAGTGGCTTAAGCGCCTGCCCTGGCAGGCGCGAGGCTGTGAGTTCAATCCCTGGTGCCGCAAAAAAAAAAAAAAAAAAAAAAGACTTGAATGATAAAATGAAGCCTACAGTGCAAACAACTGGGCAAGAAAACATTCCAGGCAGAGGCAAGAGTTGATCAAAATACATACACATGGGAAATAGACCTGAAAATAGGAATAAGTGTGTTAAGTTCAAAGAACAGAAAGGTACAAGTAGCCAAAGTGTAGGTGAGGAATAATCAAGAGAATAGTAGTAGAGGAGTGGAAGATGCAACTGAGAAAGGAGAGACAGACAAGGAAAAAACATGTCAGCTCCACATCTGGACGAACAGTGGTACCATTTTCTCAAAGGGGAAAGAAGTGACTACAGAATGAGGAAAAAATTCAAATATTTAAGTTAAAGAAGAAGGAAAAAAAAAATTTTTTTTTTTGCGGCACCAGGGATCGAACTCACGGCCTCACGCCTACCAGACAAGTGTTTAAGCCACTGAGTCAAACTCCCAGCCCTAGTTTTTTGAGGCAGGGTCGCACTATGTAGCTCAGGCCAGCCTTGCTCTCCCGTTGTAGCCCAAGCGGGCCTTGAATTCACAACGCTCCATCTACCTCAGCCTCCCGAGTGCTGGGATTAAAGGCATGCGCCACCACGCCCGGCTAGAAGGAAAATTTCTAGCGTTCCCCTTTTTTTTTTTTTTGCGGCACCGGGGATCGAACTCACCAAGCCACTCTAGTGTTCCCTTTTAAGGAGGTAGCCAGAAGATATGCTCTCAGGTATGAACTGTTATTAAAAGGTATTTCAGATGTATAAAAACATAAAAAGCAGCCAGGCGTGGTGGCGCATGCCTTTAATCCCAGCACTCGGGAGGCTGCGGTAGGAGGAGCGTTGTGAGTTTGAGGCCAGCTTGGGCTACAATGTGAGCGCAAGGCCGGCCTGAGATGCACAGTGCGACCCTGCCTCGAAAAACCAGGGCCAGGAGTTTGGCTCAGTGCTTAAGTGGCGCCTGTCTGGCAGGTGTGAGGTTGTGAGTTCAATTCCTGGTGCTGCAAAAAATAAAATAAAATAAATAAATAAAATAAAAATAAAAAGCTACAACCCATTATCCATTTTCAAGACATTATAGCACATGCCTGTAATCTCAGCTACTCTGGAAGCTGAGGCAGGAGGATGGCAAGTTTAAGGCCAACCTGATCTTAGTGAGATCATCTCAAAATATTTTATTTATTTAAATTTCTGAGACAGGGTCTCTCTATGTAGTTCAAACTGGTCTCGAACTCACTATGTACCCCAGGCTGGCCTTGAACTTGTGGCCATCCTCCTGTCTCAGCCTCCCGAGTGCTGGGATTACACACATGTGCCACCATATCCAGCTCAAAATAAATTTTGAAGAAGGGTGGGATGAAGCTCAGTGGCATACACCTGGCATAAGTGAGGCTCAGGGTTGAATCCCCAGTACGCTTTAAAAAAATTAAAACATTACAAATTCAGTTGAAGGCCCTCTGAATCCCAGAAGCTCCATCCTAAACCTGCTGCTTACCACTCCTGTGAATTTTCACAGGGCGTTTTTGCATGTTTCTAAACACAGTAATGACAAAACCATTAATTTGGGGAACTTGAGTATTCCATTCTGGCTACATCACAATTTATCCATTCTTCTGAATAGACAAGGTTGGGTGTTAAGAGTAGGCTAACAAAGACCCAAGAATGTGTAACGTCTCAAAAATGACATTTCTTTTTTATTCATGTAATAGTCTCGAGAGAGATTGCTGGCTGGCAAGTGATTCTCCTTAGGGGTGATTCAGGGAGTAAACCACTTTCTGTTTTATGCATTCCCATCCCATAGGCACTGAGAGGCATCTAGCAGGCAAAAGGGAAAAGAAAGCAGAGTTACACTCTCTTCAAAGTGTAAGCCAGGAAGCAACAAGCATCACTCCTCCTCTTATTCCAGGGAAGAGAAGTGAGCTGGCTACTCACCTTTACTATACGCAGGGTGGGAAAAGGGACAAGTGGGAAATGTAGTCTATCCTATAAGCCTAGAACTTCAGAAGATGAGAGAATATCGTGGATAGGTAATGCTCTTTGATACATACTCCTAGTACTTCTCTAATGAAAACTGTACTGCAATAATTATTTTGTTCATCTCCTTGGTACAACTAGAAAGAGGAGTTCCTGTGTAAATACTAAAGACGAAAGCTGAGTATTAGGGTGCATTTTCAACTTCACTAAGTATTGCCAAATTAGTGTATCGGTTAATCTTTTTTTTTTTTTTTTCAGTACTGGGGATTGAACTCTCAGTCTCACGCCTGCCAGGCGGGCGCTTAAGCCACTGAGCCAAACTCCCAGCCCTAGTTTTTTTTGGGCAGCATCACACTGTGTAGCTCAGGCCAGCCTTGCTCACGGTGTAGCACAAGCTGGCCTCGAACTCACAAAGCTCCACCTACTTCAGCCTCCCAAGTGTTGGGATTAAAGGCATGCACCGCCACACCCGGCTCCCAGCTGATGTTAATCTAAGTGAGTAGTGTGGCTAGGGTGAGCTACACTGGGCCCTGATACTGCCTGGCCAGGGGAAAGAAAAAGGAGCGCTGCAAGGGGCCTGGACAAGACAGGACAGATTTCCTGTACCAATTCATGTGAGCCACAATTTTTCAGGAGCCAAAGAACTCCTGAGATGGCTGCATGATGGCTTATTTCAAACTCATCTCCATCGTCAGCCACTGTCATACCAGGGAGTCAGGCAGCAGATCAGAACCAAAGAACTGGAAACAACATTCTAAGTGAGAGTCATTTATTTCTGTTGTCATTGCCAAACATACCCCATCTCCTACTCACCAGGAAGTTACATATATTTTCCATCTTGCCTCCCTGACAACCTTTATCTGCTGAAATGTCTTTAAGGGCACAACTGTCAATGAAGATGTAGTGTGTGTACCACTTTCCTTCACTTCCTACCTGTTCTGGCAGTCTCTAATTCAGGTTTGAATGTGGTCTTCACAAAAGCCCACATGTTAAAGCTATTCGGAGGAGCAGAGAGAATAGAGGGTCAAAGGGCGGCTTTAGCCTTTCAGATTTGGAAAAAAGTAGTGTTTGCCCATAGCAAGATTAATTTTTAGGTTACATATGCCACAAAATCAGTGAGAACATTTAAGACCAATATTTACGCAAAAAGAGAACTTATAAACACAAGACTGCTCTAAACACTGCTCCAGAAAAAGCCACCGTCCCAGGGAAACAGCCCACGAAGCATTACCAGGTAGGCAGGAGGACAGATAAAGACGTTTTCTTTCCGACTCCAGATACCTCCCCGCCAATCTGGTGTCAAAGTTTCAGACTATAAAGAAGACAGAACTCCATATATAAAGGAGAACTGAAGGACAATATTCTCAGAAAATTCTAACAGACAGAGGTTAGGTAAAGGGCTGGTGAGAACGTGGCAAGGTGTGGATAAACAAGTGAGGTGAAGGCCAGGGGAGAAGGAAGGTGCACCTCGGATTCCAATCTGTTGGCATTGCCAGGCGCACCAAGGCGCTGTCAAAACACCAGGGACACAGTGACATTCACGACATTTAAAACCAGGGAAGAAAAGCAGATTTTGGGAGGGCACTGATTATAGCAACATATGAGGCCTTGGGTCCCAGGAAAGATGGGCTGATTTTTATTACTGCATCTACCTTTTTCTTTCCAGTCATTTTAATATTTGGGACACATTACTCCTCAGACTGCTTTTCATGCCCTTGGATCCAGTTAATCACCGCTACTTGATATAGACAAAGCACCTCCCAGGTTAACCCCATGTAGGGAGGTTCTAGCTTTTTCATGCTGTCTTTTTTTCTCTTTCAATCCTAAAATCATACTGAGGACAAACAGCCTCTGCAAAGTTTTGCTTCCCAAGGATTTGGGGTAACCCTATTAAGTAACCAACAACAGTTCTAGCTTCAAGGCTGCATGTATTACAAATACAAAATGATAAACCAATAATGGTTTTTTTAAAAACTGGTTTGAAATTATTTATAAGTTACACAATCAAGTGGCTACTAACTCAATGGAGCTTCCAAGAACATTCGAACCTCAGGAAGGAAAGGACAATAAACACCATTCTTAAGTCTTGAACAAGGCAAAAGGGGCCTACAGTTGGCCTTAAGAGGGATCTCTTTGGGCAAGAGAAGAGAAAAACAGGACTCCTATGAAGAATAGTAGAAAATCCTGCTACAACAGGTCTGGGGAAGGAATGAGAGTGAGTAAGTAGGGAAGACAGTGAAATCTACACAGGAGGAAGGAGCTGAGAAAGTCACAGCCTTGCACGGACAGTTGCAAGCATCTTCACTCAGCCCCGTGACTCAGGCCTCCCTGCACAGGTCCCCTGGCAACAGTGTCACCTCCACTCTCCTAGAAGCGCTTGCACTGACTGCCTATTTTCTTCCTCGTTTATGATTTGTCTTTGGGGGCTTTGCTTTCTGGAACTGGGCTGCAACAGGCTCCTGCTCTGATTCCTTACAGGAGGTCCACACGACCAGTTCCTCATTATTGCTCCTCTGATCCTTCCCTACTCTAAGGCTCAGCTGGGTCTCAGGAAGCTCAGTGCCAGGCTGCTGCCGCCTTCTTAGTGACCTCCTGCTCCTGTGCTGCTGCCTCCGCTTTTCTTCTTCTTGCTGTTTCTGCTTTATCTTCATCACCTTTTCAAAGCTTTTTGTTGTTGTTGGGTTTACAACGAACCAATCCTGGAGAGGCAAGACAGAAACACTGTCCAGTCAGAAATGCAGTAAAGATTATAAGGAGTGTAAGAGCTCAGTTCTGCTTCTAGATGCACAAGCATAGGTCAGTTGTTAACCTCTTTGAAAAAGAAAGGGCAGGAAATATAAAAAAAAAATTCAATTATGAAGTATTGTTGCAGAAAGAGAAACGGAGAAGTGGGAAAGAAAATAGCAAATGAAAATGAAAGAAAAAGGAAAGAGAAAAACAAAAGAAAGGAAGAAGAGCAAACAAACGAATAAACTCAAATCTAATCAAGTGGTATTAACAATGTTCCAGATGTGACTCAATCTGCAGCAAACAGAGTAGAGGAATACTAGGAATTGGCAACATTCAGAATGTGGGTAAATGTATGTGATGGATGATCTCATTTTTAAAAAAATAAATGGTAATGAAAAAACAAAACAAACAGGAAAGGGAAGCTTATAGACCTTCAGGACACAATGAGCTAGCCACCCGCCACATGCGGTCAGTCTAGACTCAGATACACTTTCAATGAAAAAGCACACCGAACTTTAAAGACTTGGTATGAAAAAATGTAAAAATCTCATTAATAATTTATTAATTAACACAAAATACTATTTTGGATTTGTTGGGTTAAATAAATTTACTTGTTTTCATTACACTTTCTAAAAAATGTGGGTACTAGCAGACATACACGGTTCACATTCCATTTCTTTTGGAGAGCAAAGCTCTAGATCAGTTGTGGCAAACCTTTGGCATGCATGTTGTGTTTTTCTTTTAAGAAAAAAGATGTTAATGTTGTTAATGTTGAGTTGTTTTTTCTAAACCAAAACCTCAGTATTCAGGTTTAACTGCAGAGTCAGCACTTCGCTATGAGTAAGTTTTGGGTTGCAGCTCAGCACTCGGTCTCTGAAAGGTTCACCATCACTGCTCTAGATTAAAACAGACAACTGCAAGCTGAGGGTGCTGGCCTGTAACCCCAGCACTCTGGGCAGCCAAGGCAGGGAAGATCAAAAATTGGAGACCCATCTGGGCAACCCGGTAGCTTAGTGAGATCTTGCCTAAAAATTCAAAAATAAAAATATACAAGGGCTGAGGGATGTAACTAGTGCAAAGACCCAGGTTTCAATCCCCAGCATTACAAAGAAAGGAAAAAAAGACAATTGCAGCAATAAGCCTTTTTTCAGGTCCTGATTTCAACAAACTAATTCTGTAAAACACAGGTACAAGACTACAGTGGGTCAGATGCAGTGATAATCCCACCACTCAGGAGGCTGAAGCAGGGGGATCACTGAGAACTCAAGGCCAGCCTGGGCTACATATTGAGTTCAAGGCCATCTTGAACTACATAGTGAGACACTGCCTCAAAAAATCACTGTTAAATCTTTTAGATATAATTATGTCTGTGGATATGTTTTTAAAAGTCCTTACATTTCAGAGATATATATCAGAAGAAGCATTTGCACCTAAAATAATACATGGAATGTGCTATAAAGTAAGACCTTTATACTTATCAGCATTTTCTTTTCTTTGCAGCACCAGGGATGGAACTCACAACCTTGCACCTGCCAGACAGGTGCTTAAGCCACTGAGCCAAACTCCCGGCCCTAGTTTTTTTTTTTGAGGCAGGGTCACACTATGTAGCTCAGACTGGCCTTGCACTCGCATTGTAGCCCAAGCCGGCTTCAAACTCACAACGCTCCACCTACCTCAGCCTCCTGAGTGCTGGGACTAAAAGCGTGCACCACCACGTCCAGTTTCCTAGCATTTTAAGTAGCCTTGAAAGCAGGCTACCTCTAGACATTAGAATACACAGGAAACATAACGAGATAGACAATGCTGGCAATAAGAATGTTAAACATGCAAATTCAACCTAGTTCCCCAGTGCCTCATTTATTTGGATTTAAGAGAACAGTTAAGAGCTCAAAGATAATAACAATTTCAAAGATTTATCCAGAACAAAATAATTACTTACCCTATTTTAACATATTTACAACAGAGCTGTAATTTGTATGTTTCAGTGCCAGATGGCCCTGAACCATGGGTAGGACCTGCATGACTATCCCACAGGACAGTCACACATCTACCACTGGTGGCACATGCTACCCAAGGGATGAGCATGCAGGTGCCCCAGTGGCTCAAGATGGCAGAAATGTGTTAAAGAAATTTTTGCTCCTATGTCCCTGTAAGTACTACAGAGCTACTTTTCTTAACAATCCTAGCCCAAAAAAGATAAACCGCGCCTCTCTTGGAGTTTGTATGTCGACTCTAAAGGACTCTAAAAACACTGTGGGAAAGCAGACACCTCACCTCAGCATGGACAGAGTTGATGTGATACTTGACACCACTCTCTGACACAAATTCTTTGTCGCATAGAAGACACTTGTATTTTCCAGCCACGAAGGTTCCCTATTTCCAGGAGACAGACGAGAGAATTACTGATAAATTCGGGAACACCTACCTGTGCAGAAATTATTTGAGATGAAAAGCGAAGATTCTACTTTAGCAAAGGTAAGGAGGGAAAAGATCCACATGTCAGTCTGTTTTGGAAAACCATCTAGATTCTCACTAATACAAACCTCTCTGAATGCAATTCTGTACCAAATACCCATTCCTACTTTTACCACCACCTGATGTCCTACTTATATTACGCACCTGGCCACATTTTTTTCTATCTCCCCAGATTCCTTCCACTTCATTTTCATGCTCTCTTAGTTTATCCCAGGAGAATAGCTAAACTCCCCAACATTCACCATTCTTCTCACTGGGATCCAATGCTATAAACAATGCTTTGGACATTCAGAATCAGAATATCCTCTGCAATGCCCAATTCAAGGACTCAAAAACTATAATCAAGGTGACAGACTCAAGCTGATCATGGTGGCATATACCTATCATACCAGTACTTGGGAGGCTGAGGGCAGGAGTATCACTGAGTTCGAGGCCAGCCTGATTTACACTGTGAGACCTTATCTCAAAAAACCAAAACCAGCGCCAGGTGTGGTAGCACATATCTGTAATCCCAGCACTTGGAAGGCTGAGCCAGGAGGATCGCAGCGAGTTCCAGGTCAGCCTAGGCTACATAGTGAGTTTAAGGCCAGCCTGAACTACATAGTAAGACCCTGTCTCCAAACAAACAAACCAAAACCAAAAAGATGACAGACTCTAAACATTCTGGACAGATCTGGTTGAATGCCTACAACTTCCCTGCTGTACTGAACAGAGACTTCTCTCCCCTCTTGGAGTTTCAGGTCCCCATGGTGCTCATTTGTGTGAGGAGATACTCCTGAATGAAACTGAGAAGTGGAAGCATTTCCCATGGCTCATGGATTGTAGCACACCTGGTCCACATGGCAAAGACCAGTGAGGGAACAGCTGGTAGGCTGACACCCCAGTCTGTCTCCCATCCCTAGAGGCCTTTGGAGGGTCGTCATCAGTCCAGATAAGCACTCAAAATTTGTTCTTGGCTATTTCAGGCCCAGAAAAATGGCAGGCCAGTATGGGAGAGGCTCAGGTGGAGCCTCTCATAGGAATGGCACCCCAAAATCCTTTCATTGGTAGGACTCATGGCTATGTTGGACTTTTCTGCATTTTGGATGAATCCTGACATGCCACTCAATGGGTCCAAGAATTTTCATGACACAGATGACTAAAGCAGTGATAATAACAGTGTACAAGATGAGTAGCTATTCAACGAAACCCAAGTTCTTTTTCATGTCAAACTATTTTAGAGAATGTATTAAGATACCAATTTTAAAAAGTTACAAACCAATGTACAAGAGCCAAGGTGAGCTTTAAGACCAGACACACTACTGTAGACAGCCTCACAACCCTGAAAAAGAAGAAAAGAGGTAAACATGATACCACATAGAATCCTTTTCTTAGTATTAGACATCAGAATACACAGAAAACATAGCAGGATAGTGATCACTATGGAACAAAAATGTCAAATGTATCAATTCAACCTAGATTCCACTGTCTGATTTATCTGGAATTTTCTCTGTCACTTAATAGATATATACAACATTTTCTCTAATACTTAACAGAAATACAGAAAAATGTATGATTAGAGTTTTTAAACCTTCAAGTACAAGTGTATCTCCTACTTCTTTTGTATTTTCCTCCTCAAACTACTGCATACACAGCTCTTACAGCAATTTTTCAGATGATGGCAAATGTTACGTTACTCCTGCCATTAAAAGTGGAGTCTATTTAACCTCCTTCTGAGTCTCGCCTGGCCCTTAGAAGCTACCTATGCGAGAATGCCATGAAAGTGATGCAGCAGAAAGCCTGAAGAGAGGCCTGAAGAAATCTTCAGCTTTGGCTGCACCAGACAGCACACACCTGTGATTCCAACTACTTAGGAGGTGAGGCAGGAAGAGCATAATTTCAAGGCTGGCCTGGGCAAACCATGTTTCAAATGAAATAAAAAGGGCTGGTCACATAGTTCAGGGTAGAACACTTGTCTAGTATGTGCAAGGTCCTGGATTCAAACCCCAGCACCACACACAAAAACACATACAAACAGATCTGTCACTTCTCTTTCTTAGAATCCGCTCCAAGAAGTCAGTTACTGTGTAAGCTGCTGGTAATCGGACTGCTTAGTTAGAGAGAAAGGTCATGCAGACAGCCAGGGTCCTGGCTAAATGCAAGAGCACAAAAGCCATCTTGGACATTTCAATTCCATCTTCCTGGAGCTCAACGTACTCCCAGCTGAGGTCACGCATAGTAGGACCAGTCTCCTATGGAGCCAACCCTGACAGAATTATTAATCTACAGAAATGTCAACAAATAAAATAACTGTTGTTTTTAGCAACTACACTGCCAAGTGCTTCATTATAAGGAAGAACTGAAAACGAGCAGACACTTGCAAAACATTTACTGAATAAATGAAAGACAAAAGAATCACCTGGTTAGGACACTGAATGCGATGATACTTCTTGATATCTGACTTCCATTTGTGTAGCACTTCCTGGCTGAAAGTAGGGAGCCCAGGGCGAGTATATTTTAACTAGGAGACAAGAAACATTGAATTGCAGGGGTGCAATTCCCAACCAAAATAAGGGAAGGAAGGCTTCACACACACCTCTTTGGGTTATGTACTTCATGAGTCCATAGGTATATATGCCTACATAAACACAGTGTTATGGTTTATATATTGTGTCAACTTGAGAAGTCTAGAAGCTTAATTAAGTAACTCAGCAGCTGTTCATCCTGGGGTATAGAGGACAAGCAGTTACCTGTTCATTGTGTCAATTTGAGAAGGTCAGAAGTTTAGCTGAGAGACTCAGCAGGGAGCCAGGGATCTTACTTTGTAAACATCCTCATCCTGTGCAAAGGAAGGCAAGATTTGTGAATGCTACACCCACCCTGGGGGAGGGGTGTCCTGTGTACTATATAAAGGAGGAGAAGAGGCTTGCTCTGGCCCCCTTTTTTACTCTAGCTGCTTTTGCTCAGCTGCTGTCTTGAAGTGTTGACCCTGTGCCATGCCACCCTGCCTTGGAGCCAGCTGATTATGGACTGAAACCTCCAAGAACTGTAAGCTAAATAAACCTTTCCTTCCCTAATTCTGGGTGTCAGGTATTTTGTCTCAGCAATGAGTGAAAAGTAACTAAGACACACAGTAAGATTAAAATCCTCTAAAGTTCTTCATATTGGTAAACATGAGTCTATTATTTAAAATTAGAAAAGTTTGGTTATTTATTTAATTTTTTTGCGGCACCAGGGGCCGAACTCAGAACTTCGCGCCTGCCAGACAGGTGCTTAAGCCATTGAGCCAAATTCCCAGCCCTAGTTTTTTTGAGGCAGGGTCACACTATGTAGCTCAGGCCGGCTTTGCACTCACGTTGTAGCCCAAGCCAGCCTCAAACTCACAACACTCCTCCTACCTTGGCCTCCCAAGTACTGGGATTAAAGGCGTGTGCCACCATGCCCAGCCTAAAACTTTGGTTTTTAATAAAGGACAGGAGACTTACAGGATTTTTTTCTGTAGATAAATAAGGAAGAACTGGAGTATTAAATAAAGCTATTTGTTATAAAAATTGAAAATAACCAGGTGTGAGCCCAGGCGTGGTGGCGCACGCCTTTAATCCCAGCACTCGGGAGGCTGAGGTAGGAGAGGGTTGTGAGTTCGAGTCCGGCTTGGGCTGCAACTCGAGCACAAGGCCAGCCTGAGCTACATAGTGCAACCCTGACTCAAACCAGGGCCGGGAGTTTGGCTCAGTGACTTAAGCACCTGTCTGCCAGGCACGAGGTTGTGAGTTCAATTCTCGGTGCCGCAAAAAAAAAAAAAAAAAAGAAAAAAGAAAATAACCAGGTGTGGTGGCACATACTTGCAATCCCAGCACCTTGGAGACTAGGGCAGGAAGACAGTGAGTTTGAGGCCAACCTGGGCTACATAGTGAGTTCAAAGCCAGCCTACACTATTTACTAAGACCCTATTTCCCAAAAAAAAAAAAAAAAAAAAAAAAAAAAAAAAAAAAAAAAAAAAAAAAAAAAAAAAAAAAAAAAAAAAAAAAAAAAGGAAAAAAAGACAAGGAACACAAATATGTATTGCTGTAGTCACTGAACAGAAAAATACATGGAGATAGCAAAAAGAAGGATCTAAATCCAAATATTAATAGTGATATTCCCTGAATGACAGAATTTTGAATGATTTTAATATTATTCTCTATCAGTACAGCTATGTTTTCTTCAATGAAACCATGTTAAGTTTTATTTTATTTTATTTTTTGTACTGGGGATCAAACTCACAACCTCACGCCTGCCAGGCAGGTGCTTATGCCACTGAGCTAAATCCCCAGCCCTATTTTTTGAGACAAGGCTGGCCCTGAACTCACTTTGTAGCTCAGGCTGGTCTCAAACTCACAACAATCCTCCTGCCTCAGCCTCCCGAGTGCTGGGATTAAAGGCGTGCGCCACCATGCCAGGCTCTAGTTTTAATGTTTTACAACAAAAAGTTAAGGTCCAACCCAAAACAAAGATGTGAGAGACATCAAGACAGAAGACATAATCTTTGCCTGCACTACAAAACTAAAATGACTGCTAGCACACCTTCCCACATGCTTGGACATGAGCAACGTGCGATGTGGCTGGAGACACAGTGCAGACCCACACCTGTGCAGACAGGTCCCGCTTGGCCCTCACCAGAAGCGCTGCCCTTCTGGCCAGAAACAGTCCTCCTGCTTCAACAGTGGACATGTCTGACAGGGGCTGGCTCTCCGGGGCAGAAAAGCAAACCAAAGCTTAAAGAAGCAGTGGGAGAAGACGGGTGCTGAAGGAGCCTCTGGTAAAAGCTACGTCAGAGCATGCAGCTGGCATTACTCGTGAGCAACTACTCTCCTAGGCAGCTAGTACAAATGTGCCCACAGGAAACCCTGTTACATTGAGGGAATATTTACATAAAATACTCTTTTTATGAACATATTACCTCATTTACCTAAACTATATAAACACCTAGAGGAATGAAGAATCAGCATGATCTCTATGAAGATATATTGAGTGACTTCCTGGACACTGCATCCAGCTTTATTTCACTTAACAGTATGTGAAATAAAGCTGAATGCAGAAGGTAAAAAAGAAAGAAGGGTAAATAAGAAAATACAGATGTAGCCAGGCATGGTGGCACACGCCTGTATCCCAGCACTTGGGAGGCTGAGGCAGGAGGACTGCTGCAAGTTCGAGTCCAGCCTGGGCTACAGAGTGAGTTCAAGGCCAGCCTGAACTGCAAGACCTTGTCTTAAAAAGACCAAAAAAAAAAAAAAAAAAAAAAAAAAAAAAAAAGAAAAGAAAGAACGAGGGCTGGGAGTTTAGCTCAGTGGCTTAAGCACCAGCTGGCAGGTGCGGGTTGTGAGTTTGATACCCGGTACCGGAAAAGAAAAAGAAAAAAAAAAAAAGAAAATACAAATGTATCTGATCATTTATCCATAAAACTAAAGAAATAATCTACAGAAACTAGTAGTTTGGATCTCTTTACAGGTAGGTAGGAATAGAACAAAAAGAAAAAATGGGAACGCAGTAACTGGAATAGATACTGACTCTTCCTTTTATGTAGGTCTGGGTTAGAACAGTGGCAATGTCTCACACACTCCCAGAAATAATTAAAAACTTTAAAGTCAATAAAATGTGGACACACAGGAACCTAATGAAGGAGGAAGGCAAGATAAAAGTCAACCTAAGTTGGAAAACATGACTTTGACTAAATACTACAAGGTTACAGATGAAAACAACTACTGTGCATACAAATAACTGTTCTTTTCTGGTTAGTAAATTCACTGCTTTATAGGGGAATGGATTAGATTTGACACTACATATTATACCAGATTTCAGCAATCTGTAACTATTTTGTACATAACCACAGACAGATGTCTCAATTTTATTTTTTTTGTTTTTTGGCACCAGGAATCGAACTCAGGACCTTGTACTTCCCAGGTAGGCACTTATGCCACTGAGCTATATCCCCGGCCTAGACGACTCAATTTTAGACAAAGGAATAAAAAAATGTATCAGGAAGGCTAGAATGAATTTGTACTGTTGCATTGAAATCAAAGATATTGAGGCTGGTGTGATGATTGAGCACACCTGGGATCCCAGCACTTAGGCCACTGAGGCAGAAAGATCATCATGAGTTCAAGGTCAGCCTGGGCTACATAATAAGCTCAAGCCAGCCTAAAACTACATAGCAAGATCCTGTCTCAAAAAAAAAAATAAATAAATAAAATAAAAAAAAGTATTTTTGGTTTTTAACATACCTACAGATAAGAGGGGCACAGAAATATGGATTTACCAATATCCATGAATACACATATATGGCCAAACTCTGCATCAAGAAGGCCCAAAAGCCACGAAAGCCTGGAAGGAATAAGCAAACCTAGCAGTGGAGTCTTAGTTTCTAAATATACTCTCTTGAAAGGAACCAGGGTCCCTTAGAGAAATGACTGATACCAGGGCTGGGGCAAGAAAAATCTAAGCTGAACCTTCAGTATCCTTTGGTGTTAAAAAGTAAAACAAGCTGAGTGTGGTGGCGCACGCCTTTAATCCCAGCACTCAGGAGGCTGAGGTAGGAAGAGCATTGTGAGTTCGAGGCCGGCTTGGGCTACAACGTGAGCACAAGGCAGGCCCGAGCTACCCAGTGTGACCCTGCCTCAAAAACCAGGGCCGGGAGTTTGGCTCAGTGACTTAAGCACCTGTCTGGCAGGAGCGAGGTTGTGAGTTCAATCCCCGGTGCCGCAAAAAAATAAATAAATAAATAAAAATAAAAATAAAAAAATAAAAAGTAAAACAGTGCTCTAAAAATGACAGGAACTGTCCAATAGACACAGAAGCCCATGTGAAAGAGCTCTCTCAATAGCCAAATCTGGAGTTAGCAAGCAGCTACTAGCATTGGATTACAACTCAGAATAAACTGAGAAACTATCCAGGTGTGTAGACACCTCCAAAATCCTCAGTTTCTCCATTTGCTGAGTCAACCAACTGACCATAAATCAAAAAGAAATTTTAATAAAAAACATTCCAAATTACTGAGTATGTATAGTCATGTTTCTTGTAATTATCCCCCCAACAACCAGCATTTACATTGTATTGGGCATTACAAATAATCCATAGAGCCAGGCATGATGGCACATGCCTTTAATCCCAGCACTCAGGAGGCTGAAGCAGGAGGATCGTTGTGAATCTGAGACCAACCTGTGCTACAAAGCGAGTTCTAGGCTAGCCTGAACCCTGAGACTCTGTCTCAAAAAATAAAGCCGCAGATTTAACTCAGTGGCCTAAGTGCCTGCTTGGCAGGCGCGAGGTTTTGAGTTCGATCCCCGGTACCAAGATAAATAAATAAATAAATAATCCACAGATGTTTGAAAGTGCATGGGAGAATGGGTGTAGGTTTTATGCAGATACCACAGCATTTCTGAGAAGGGGCCTGAGCATCCATGGGTTTTAGGATCCTCAGGGGTCCCGGAGCTATTCCCTTATTGATAACAGGGGAGTATACTGACATAAATAAAAAGGACAGATTTTTCTCACACTCAAATTGCAATTAATACTTATAGAACAAATGACAGAAACAAATCTTCATTAGGCCAAGACTACAGCAATACCTGTTGGAGGCAAGAATCGTCATTAGTGTATGCTAACATAAGTGGGCAGAAGTTAAGATGGTCGGGCCGGGAGTGTGGCTCAGCGGCTTAAGCACCTGCCCTGGCAGGCGCGAGGTTGTGAGTTTGATCCCTGGTGCCGCAAAAAAAAAAGAAGTAAGATGGTCATCATTCTCATCCTGAACCACAAAAAGTTCTGTTGCTAGTAAAACAAATGGAAACCACTAACCTATTAAACCACTACATCTGTGCAAACATGACGGAAACACACTGGACGACGAGCAAGCAAAAAATCTTACCTGGGAATTTCAGGTTCCTTCTCGAAGCAACTCAGAATTCAGAGGGCCCTAAGGGGACTTCCAAAAGGGACTGTGAGGCTAGGACCTACCTGAATCCAAACATAAGCTGGATCAGACGTGCTCCATCTCCATGAGTAAGGATGTGGAGAACCCTTATCATGCGCTTATGCAAGAGCATTTACTTGTGTCTACACCAGACACAATGGTTCTAAAAGTAATATAAGTTTCCACCCTACCTTCCGGTCATCAGGTACCAGGTCCTGCAGCACCTTCCTCTTAGGCCACTCCTTTGCCAGCTCTGCTGAGGCCAGCTCCTGCAGGTGGTACACAGCAATCTTGGCAGAACGTCTCTGGACTCGGCCCCCACTCTTGGCTTCCAGACCCATCTCCTGTAAGCACTCTGGCTGTCCTGACTCTGGAAAGAAGGAGATCTGCAAGAATGAGACACAGCAGAACACAGGCCTGATAAGTGGCTTCTGTCACTAGAAATAAAGACTGTCCTTCCTGCTCTAAGTATCAAAAGGGCTGTCTACAGGCTTACTAACCATGGCGATCACTCTTTACCATATTAACAGTATTCATATATTTAATCCCAGCACTCGGGAGGCTGACGTAGGAGGAGCGTTGTGAGTTCGAGGCCGGCTTGGGCTACAACATGAGCGCAAGACCGGCCTGAGCTACATAGTGCGACCTCAAAAAACTAGGGCCGGGAGTTCGGCTCAGTGGCTTAAGCGCCTGCCCTGGCAGGTACAAGATTGTGAGTTCGATCCCCGGTGCCACAAAAAAAAACAACAACAACAACAACAACAAAAAAAAACAGTATTCATATAAAAAAGCTGTTTAGCACGACAAAATCTGTTCTCTCCTAGTAAGTAAAAAGGAATAAAAAGTCAAAAGACATTTATAAACAAAGATTTCAATCGCAGTAGCACAAGCCTGAAATCTTAGCACGGAGGGGGGCTGAGGCAGGAGAATCGCAAGTTCAAATGCTACCTGGGCAACATAACAAGACCCTGCCTAAAAATACAAATAACTAAATAAAACAGGCTGATGATGTAGCTCAGTAGTAAAATATCCCTGGATTTGACCTCTAAGACCAAACAAAACAAAACAAAAAAACTTCAACCTATACCTCACAATATATACAAAAGATAGTTCACAAGAGACCAAAGTACTAACCATAATATATAAAACTATAAAACCTCTAAAAGAAACAGGAAAAAAATTTTTGTGATTCTAAAGTGTCACCTTGGCTAGATTATGTAATCCCAGGCAGCCAGACAGATTACCACAAAATTTCTAGCTAAGTGGAGGAATGTTTTCAGTTTTGAAAAATGATAAACGGTTTACTTCTGTCCAGATTATACTTAAAACTTACACTTACTCAACTGAATAATGTTCAATAGGCAGAAAAAAGAACAATAAAAAGTGAATGAAGAAGAGAGAACAGAAGCACTCACGGAGTAAAAGGTGACACCCAAAGGAGGAACCAAGAGCGAGGCACTCACCACAAAGGACATCACCAACAGGGTCTACAGAGGCATCGGTACTCACGGGCGCATGCTCTGACCTCAGGTGATACGCGAGACCAGCCTTGGACTTGTACGGTTTTCCACAGTGGTGACATTTTAAGGCCATCTTCTCCAGCTCGGCAGCCCCCTTGCCACACTTTCTAACATGGTACAGATATCCCATGATGCTGGTGAAGGTACTGGAGCAACTCTGAACACAGGAGACAGCCTCACATCAGAATCTTCCATCCTCTGACACCATCTCTTCAAGCCCTAAAAAGCTACGAAGCATTCACCACAACCCACACGAAGTCGCTGCAACCTGACAAGCCCCTCTCCGGCACCTCCGCTCCTCCCTGGCTGGCTGTCTAGGCGCTGTCAGACGAGGCTGGCATGGTAAGTGCTCGCTGAGCCGCACCCAGGCCGGAACTGTGTCCGAGCTTCCTCCTTGGTCTGTGACCCACTCCCACCCCCAAATCAAACAGCCGGTACCATCAAAGCCCATCACAGTGACAGGGATCCAATTTGTCACGTTTACAGAGGGGACGGGAATGAAACGCTCTGAAGACAGAGGAATGGGGGAAGATAAATTACTAGAAATGAGAAATAAAAGAAGGAACCATCAATGAATTCAAGAGACCTGAACAACAGGGGTCATGCTTCTGCCTAAAGGTGGCACAGAGCCAGGGAGTCCGCAAAGGAATGGAGGAGAACGGGAAAAGGACCGCAGAAGACGCTGACCTGCACTCTGGAACAGGGAGCTACTGTCCCTAGACGCTTACCTCTCGCATGCACTTGAGTTTTCCCAGTCTCTTTAGGATTGTTCGGAGCCGTTCCCTCTCATGTGTCTCATCGATTTCATCTCCTGCTTTCAAACTGGGCTAAAAATCAAGAGAAGCATATGACTGGATGATTAATGGAAAACACACACACAGAAAAAGAAAAACCATACAGACTCAAGAACTGGGCTGGTAGCTAAGCCAAGCCATGAAGTCCAAGTTTTGGCTGTCTCCATCTTCTGGACAGATGAGGCGGTAAAAAGAAGGGAACAGTTCTGACCCTCTGCCTCCCATGATAGCCCTCTCTGGGGCTAACCTAAACACAAATACTTTGGTCCATGCAAAGGTGCCTATCTCTTGAATGAAAGGGTCTTGCTACTCATAACCCTATGAGGTCCCAGGATCTCAGCCTGCATTAGGATACCTCCACACACCTCAGGAAAAGAAACCACAGAGGATAGAAGACAAGCTTACCAAAACATTATGATTCGCCATGACATGATACTTCATCCCTGCCAAGGAACGAAGTTGTTTCCCACAATGATGGCAAGTAAACGTTTCCTACAAGGAAGAAATTAGTACTCAGTGGTAGGCCATTCAACAGAGAAGCAGAATGCTACCAATCGCCACATAATGGGGCTGGGACTTAACATGTGTTACTTCTTTTTTATCCTCTCACTGACTAACCAAGGTATCTATTCTTTTTTCTCCATTCTACCAATGAGGAAACCGAAGCCCACAAGTGAAAAATAAGTGCCAGCAGACTGAGGATTCAAATCGAAGTGTCTCACATACAAAGCCTATGTTCTCTCTACTACACAACACTGTCACCAATCAGCTCTTATTAGCATAATGAACATAAAGCAGAGGTCTAAAGTTTAGATTAAAAATCCTAAGATATAAAATGTCAAAAAAGTAACCTGTTTGCAATTTTCCATGTGTTTCTTCAAACCCTCTATGGTCTTCCTCCCCACTGCCTGGCAGGTAGGACAGGAAACACGGCCTTTATCCACAATTTCTAAGTACCACTGTTCCTCCAAACTGCCTAAAAGGAGAGAAACAACACTGTGATCTGCAGTATTGTCCAGAAACAAAAAGCATTAATACCACCATTTGGGGAAAGTATAATGGGGGGGGGGCTTCCCTTTCCTGGTAGACAGGGTACAGCTTCTAGAATTCATTTTTTTTCAGTAAGATGTCAAATTGCTCAAACTGCTGCATACTTCCCCATGTTCACAACCATCTGAACCACTCCAAAGTCCATGGCTTAAAGCCTGGATGTTGTGGATTAAAAATGAGTGGGCAACTTAACACCAGCTGAACTCAATCAGTGTGGTGCTGCATGTAGACGGCCCACTTGAGGACTGTTGCTAGCATAAAAATGAGACATAGAGAAAAGGAGTATAGGGTTGCAAGTTCCCCTAAGTGTTGCAGTTGTGTGGAGCCGTTGGTTCTCCTGGAACCTCTGATGTTCTGATGCTGTCGTCATCAGGAGCTTGGGATCTTGTTGCTGAGAATGGCTGAAGTTCATTTTGAGGGAGCTCTGGTCCTTACTTTGAGCATTGCTTCCTGGCTCCAGAGGGGAAGATGTGACCTGCTCAATATCCAGAAGTTTGTCACGTACTTAGCTGTTCTCATTGTCAGAGGAGCTCAGGACCTTGTTGTCGCTGAGGATGGCTGTGGTACTTTTCAGGGGAGCCCTGGTCCTTATTTTGAGCATTGCTTCTTGGCTCCAGTATAGAACCCTCAACCTACTGGCACAGAACCTTCACCCCGCTGGCATAAACAATTTAGCTTCCACCGCTGACCTTTGGGCCTTCCCAACACAGATTCATGAAACAGACTTGCATGAGTCATTGTCATGGGCTCTAGGTCTTCAGCTAGACTCTTGGAGGATGTTGCTGTGGGATCCAGGCCCTCGGCTGGATTTCCTAAGTCTTTAGTGTTGCGGACAGATTTCCTGCACTGTCTTGTATTTAACTCTGGGTGACCATTATAAAATAATATTATAAATTCTGTGTCCCAGTCGGGCGTGGTGGCGCACACCTTTAATCCCAGCACTCGGGAGGCTGAGGTAGGAGGAGCGTTGTGAGTTCAAGGCCCGCTTGGGCGACAACGTGAGTGCAAGGCCAGCCTGACCTATATAGTACGACCCTGCCTCAAAAAACTAGGGCTGGGAGTTTGGCTCAGTGGCTTAAGCGCCTGTCTAGCAGGTGTGAGGCTGTGAGTTCAATCCCAAGTACCGAAAAAAAATAAATAAGTAAATTCTGTGTCCTGTATGTAATTGTTCTCCTTGCAACCCCAGACTATAACACTGGGTGACACTTCTCACACCAGGATCAAACAGTGGGGAACGGACAGGCAGCAGCCAGTTGGCTGAGTGCTTCCTCTGCGCCGAAGTCCACACTAAATGTGTTCAAGCCCTTGGACACTGTCAACAATGCTGTCTTTATCATCACCATTTATAGACAGGAAAACTCAGGCTCACACAACTGAAATAAATTAAGGCAGTTCAGGAAGTCGGGAAAGCCAAAACATGAAGAAAGAACGATGTGACCTCCAAAGCCAGGCCCCTAAGCACTGCCTCTGTAAAGAAATGCTTCAGTGTGTCCCTCCTCACAGAGGACACCAGCAAAGCAGAGAGCTGCACCCCAGGAAGCCTCCCACACAAAGCCTACCTGCTGCGTAAACTGGCGGGTCCTTCGGTAGACGCCGCGCCTGGGGTTTCGGATTAGGCTGAGTTTTAGGCCGCTGCTTCCTCCCTGACAAGACAGAAACTTGAAGCCTGACATGTCCCCTTGACCAAACACCTCCAGCACCAACATCCTTTCCATTCCTTTCTCCTAGGACACCCTAGGTCCCAATGTCTCAACCAAAGGACTCCTTAACTCATGACTAAATGAAAGGGTTTAGTTCCTCCCTCTGCATTCAAAGGGCTCAAAAATCAAGGGCCAAAATCAGTATCTCTGTTCCTTTAATCCTCAAAGAATAAACAGGGCGGGGTGGCGCACGCCTTTAATGTCAGCACTTGGTAGGCTGAGGCAGGAGGACTGTTGTGAGTTCAAGACCAGCCTGGGCTACAGAGTGAGCTTAAAGCCAGCCTGAACTGCACAGTGAGACCCTGTCTCAAAAAGACAGAAAAAAAAAAAAAAGAATAAACCCCAGTCACCTGAGGAAAAAAAAAATGGCAAAGTTCCTCCCTTACCATAAAGTTTATGCTTCTTCTGTGGAAATTCTCCATAGTCTTCATCGTCTTCCTGCCTGGGTTTCCTCTTCCCTTTGGCCAATACTTCACCTGACCCTGGCAGACAATGGAAACACAAAGTACCAGCTCATGAAGAGTGTGTGTGAAGGAATGTCTTGTCCTGCCCCCAAAACATCATCCACAGGACCTCCAAAGGAAAGGTCCCCCATGATGCAGGCCTCACAGAAGTGTTGTGACATTTTCACAAAAGTCTGTGTAACTTCTCATTAACTGACCGAACCTCTCCTCTTGCCTTTAAATTGTTCTCTTTCAGGCATCATCCATTCTTCTTGAACAGGGGCCTTCAGGAAATATGTTTTGTGTGACCTTAACTGAGGCTGCCACAGAAGAACTGCTCAAGATACAGGGCTCCCAAGATTCTTTAGACTGTGACCCTCTAGAATATACGATCCTATTATCACTCTTTCCCTAGCTCAAAGAAGGAGCAAGCTAGAAGTGTATGGGAAGGAGACTCAAATTCCCCAAAGAAGAAGGCTTAGTCTAAGTCTATCCTAGAAGAGTAGAATCAGCAGAATGGCCTTTAATACATTTAGTCACTTATAGCAGGTACCAAATATAACTTCAGAGTGTCCTGTCTTGGGAATAAGATGCTGATATTTATACCTTCAACATGAGGAGAAGCAGTTTGCTTGATCTTCCTCATCTTCCTCCAGTATGAAGATTTTCGGAAGGACGCTGGAAAATCATTCACTTGTTCACACGAAGAGGCAGATGAAGAACCACTTAAGGAGTCATCATGAGGGATGGTATACTGGAAACTGTAATCCTTTATGGGGGAGCACTGGGTCCTGCTACTAACACAACACAAAGATACATACCACAGAGAAGGGTTTGGTGCAAAATTCCTACTAATGCTTTCATATCCTAAGATGATAAGCTGGACGTGGTGGCACATGCCTTTAATCTCAGCACTCGAGAGGCTGAGGCAGGAGGACTGTTGAGAGTTGGAGACCAGCCTGGGCTCCGAAGTGAGTTCAAGGCCAGCCTGAACTGCATAGTGAGACCCTGTCTCAAAAAATAGGGCTAGGGATTTAGCTCAGTGGCTTAAGCACCTGCCTGGCAAGTACAAGGTTGTGAGTTCAATCCCCGGTACCAAAAAAAAAAAAAAAAAAAAAAAGATGATACCAGTTCCTTGTGCAGAAAAATTAAGAAGCCTGATTCTCCTTTCCCCTTCTGGGGATTGAACTAAGGCCTCTGCACTAAGCTACATTCCTATCCCTTTTCTAATTTTTTATTTTGAGACAAGGTCTTGCTGGGTCTCCAATGCTCAGACTAGGCTCAAAGTTGCAATACTCCTATCTCAGTCTCCCAGAGTAATGGGATTATAGGCATGTGCCACCACATCCCACAAATAGACTGATTTATTTATTTATTTATTTTTGGTACCGAGGATCAAACTCACAACCTTTCACCTGTCTGACAGATGCTTATGCCACTGAGCTAAATCCCTGTTTTTAAAATTATTTATTTATTTATTTTTTGGAGGCAGGGTCTCACTATGTAGTCCAGGCTGGCCTCAAATTCAGTGTGATCCTCCTGCCTCTGCCTCCCGAATGCTGGGGTTACAAATGTGCACCAACATGCCAGCAAAGATACTGATTTTAAAAGTCCAGAATGTAGTCTGTAATCAAAGAATTACAAGGCTGGTTCCTTTTTTTTTTCCCAGTACCAGGGATCGAACTCATGACCTCGTGCTTGCTAGGCAGGTGCTTATGCCGCTAAGCTAAGTCCCCGGCCCACAATGCTGGTTCTAACACCCCAAGAGCGATTCCTGTTATACGTCATTGTAGTCAGAAGAGTACACAGGCCACATAAATGATTACCTTGCAGAGCAGGAAGGTGGTACTAGCTAGATTTCTCAAAGAAAAAGCAGGCAAAGTCACACAGTGTTCTGTGACCCCTCACAAACCCTCCTGGATCTGTGAAAGGCTTGGACATGTCCACGCCGTTCTATCTGCCCAACACAGGTAGACTCATTCAAGGGCACTCTGAGAATAGGGAGGAAAAAAACAGACCCTAGACCAGCGATGGCGAATCTTGCAGAGACTGGGTTCTAAACTGCAACCTAAAATGCACTTACTTATCACAAAGTGCAATTAAACCTCAATACTGAGGTTTGAGTTTAGAAAAACAATTCTGTATTAACATCTTTGATCTTAAGAAAAAAAAAAACAGTTATACTCATGCCACAAGTTTGCCACCACTGCCCTAGACCCTAATCTGATCTCTTTCTCTCTCTCTCTTTTCCTGAGCCTTCCATGTAAACCCTGAGGCCAGGACAGCTCTTTCTCCGTTAGGAAACATGACACTCAGCCTCCACAGCTAAAGAACGAACATTATCTTGTCTGAGTTGAGCTGGCTGGAGAACCCTGGTAAATAGCTGGATTCAAATTCTTAAATCTAATACGAGTCAGTGTCAGGGAAGAAACATTACTGAGAAACTACAAAGCTCAAGTGTTAGAGGCAACTCAAAATGCAGTAGACAAGCAGCTCACAAAGCGTGGTCCAAGGATCCCCTAAGACCTGTGTGTTCCAGGTAAATACCTGCATGAGGCCTGCTTTAGACATAGAATTTAGAAACAGCACTCTGACTGCTGTATGGGAAATAGGCAAAGGGTCGACAGAATGAAAAGTTAGCTTGCTAGCATGCCGCAACAGAATGAAGGTGCAAAGACCCTGGGTTCAATTCCCAGTACAAAAAAATAAATGAAAAAGATCTGGGCCTGAAATAAGATTCTGTAGGACAGATGGTAGAGATTCAAGAGAATATGATGCAGGTGGAGCTAATAGGAATGCCACTGTGACACACACACGTCTGTTTATGACAGCAGGATGTGGATGCCACACTGATGACTGTCCTTAGGAAAACACGAAACTCCATAGATGCCTACTATGGAATACTCCATAGTTGTCATATATGATAAACAAATGCTACACAGATTAGAACTTAACAAAAAGACAGGGCTGAGTGAAAAAGGAAACAGAACAAGATCACCAGTACTGTTGACTTAACCCCCATCGCCACCCCCAACAACCTAACTTCTATTTTAGGTTTAAAACCAGCTAACTTTCTCATTCCATCCCTTGCTTCATTTCTGGATGAAGCTCTGCTCCCCAACCCAGGCCTAAAACCTTCAGCCCTACCTGCTGGGGGCAGGCTGAAGTCTCTCCTTCAGGAAACACCCCCACCCCACGCCATGCTGCTGTGCTTGTTGTGTTAATAATAAATCTTTCTGCCTCAATAGGTCTTCTCCTGGTCTTAAATCAACCTAACAAGTACAGTTTCATCTCAGTCAATCAAAAATACATATATAAAGGAGCTGTACTCATCTTCAAAGGATTCATAAATATTGAAGGACAAACAGACTTGCTCCCACGGTTTCCCCTGGAGGAAAGGGACGGACACACGGATAGAGGAAACACAACTGAGATGGGTGGTGTTCGCATGCTACGAACAAGCTAAAGGGATTTATAAGGTGGTGATGTTTCTGCATTTAAGCAAAGTGGCAGAACACTGACTCTAAGTAGACATAGAAAGGACAAATATGTGCATTTTAATTCCAAGACCAACCATTAATAAACAAAAGAGCCAGGTGTGGTGACACACACCTGTAATTTCAGGTACAAGGGAGACTCAGACAAGAAGATCATAATCCAAGGTCAGTCTTGGAAATTTAGTGAGATCCTGTCTCAAACGTCAAAATAAAATGAATTAAAATAAATAAAAACAAGCCAGGTATGGTGGTACATGTCTTTAATCCCAGCACTCGGGAGGCTGAGGTAGGAGAAGCGCTCTGAGTTCGACGCTGGTTTGGGCTACAATGCCAGTGCAAGGCCAGCCTGAGCTCATAGTGCGACCCTGCCTCAAAAAACCAGGACCGGGAGTTTGGCTCAATGGTTTAAGCGCCTGTCTGGCAGGTGTGAGCTTGTGAGTTCGATCCCCTGGTGCCACTAAAATAAAAATAAAATAAAATAAAATAAAATAAATAAAAACACAAAGGGCTACCACTGGTAGAGTGCTTCCCTAGTATGTGCATGGCCTTGGGTTCAGTCTCCAGTCTCAAAACAGACAAAAATCCACATCCACAGTGGCCCATAAATTTGAGACTTTAAGCATTCAACTAATCCAAAAGAACAGAGGCACAGAGAATGAATACTAAAAACACAGACCTAAATACACCATATCAATCAATGTTTATGGTGTAAATACTCCTATTAAAAGAGGATGAGAACTCCAGCACTCAGGAGGCTGAGGCAGGAGGATTGTTGTGAGTTCAAGACCAGCCTGGGTTACAAAGTGAGTTCAAGGCCAGCCTGAACTGCATAGTGAGACCCTGTCTCAAAAAACAGGGCTGGGGATTTAGCTCAGTGCCATACGCACTTGCCTGGCAGGCTTGAGGTTGTGAGTTTGATCCCCAGTACAAAAACAAAAACAAAAACAAAAAAACACTTATGGAATAAAAGGGAAAACAGACATTCTTCAATCTCTGAAACTTTGAGAATTCCCAGCAATTAATAGAACTATCATATAAAAATTTACAAAAGATACAAATGATCTGAACTAGACTATTGGCCACCTTGCTGTGGTAATTAACACTTATGAAACATTAAATCTAACACACAGGATATACATTCTTCTCAGTGTGCATGCTGGGTATTCACCATGAGAGTTCATATGCTGGGCCATAATCCTTAAACTTTTATTAAATGCATTAAATTGTGATGTTCTGTCCACACTGGAAATAAATTAGAAACCAGTAACAGTAAATAATCAAAAAACAAATTTAAAAACCCACAAAAATCCAAATATCTTGAAATTAAATATTTTCTATGTAGCTCATAGGTAAAAAAAATGAAATCACACAGGAAGTTTTGAAAACATTTTTGGCATTGGTTGGTTATTTATTTATTTATTTATTTGGCACTGGGAATCAAACTCAGGCCCTTTTACTTGCCAGGCAGGTGCTGTGTCACTAAGCTATATCCCCGGTCCTCAAAATATTTTTGAGTTACAAAAAAAATACACTGAAACGTGGAGATGCAGTACTTAAAAGAAAACTTAAAACTCTAATTGCTTATATTAGAAAAGCTCTAAAATCAGTAATTTAATCATATCATTCAAGACACTTAAAAAGAACAAAGTAAACCAAAGAAGGAGAACTAAAAGAAATTCATTTACTAGAAAACAAACAAGTGGGGGGGGGAGGGCTGTAATCCCAGAATCCTAGCACCCTAGGAGGCTGAGACAGGATCAAAAGTTTGAGTACTGCCTGGTCAACTTACTGATTTAGAAAATAAGAAAACCTTTGTAATTAAGGGAGGAGGTTTCTTAAATACATTTAAAAAAAAAAATGGAAAAAATTAATGCTAAGTTTTAAATGTCTGCTCTTGAAAAGACATTAGGAGCTGAGCCTTGTGGCACATGTCTGCAATTCCAGCATTCAGAAGGCTGAGGCAGGAGGATCACCATGAATTTGATGTCTCAAAAAAACAAACAAACAAACAAAAAAAGACATCAAGAAAATGAAAAGCATATTCATCTCAGATGTCCGTTTTTGGATTGGGTCTTTTTTTTGGTGTTTTGGTACCGGGGATTGAACTGAGCTGAATCCCCGGCCCTATTTTTTGAGACAGGGTCTCACTACGCAGTTCAGGCTGGCCTTGAGCTCACTTTGTAGCCCAGACTGGTCTCGAACTCACAATGATCCTCCTGCCTCAGCTTCCTGAGTGCTGGGATTAAAGGCGTGTACCACCACGTCCGGCTTTTGGATTGGGCCTTTAAATTTAGGGAATTCTGATTGCTTTATATGTTCTAGACACAAGTCCTTTGTCTGAGGGACAACTGGTTAAAATTTTTTCTCACTACATGGCAAATAAATATATGAAAAATGTTCAGCATAATTGGTCATTCAAGAGATGCAAATTAAAATAACACTGAGATTCCACCTCATACCAAAAAGAATGGCTGTCATCAAGAAATCAACCAAGTTGGGTGTGGTGGCACAGGCCTTTCATCTCAGCACTCTGGAGGAGCGTTGTGAGTTTGAGGCCAGTTTGGGCTACAACGTGAGTGCAAGGCCGGCCTGAGCTACATAGTGCAACCCTGCCTCAAAAAACTAGGGCTGGGAGTTTAGCTCAATGGCTTAAGCGCCTGTCTGGCAGGCTCGAGGTTGTGAGTTCAATTCCCGGTGCCGCAAAACAAACAAACAAACAAAAAAAAGAAATCAACCAATAACAAACGCTGGAGGGATGTGGGTAAAAAGGAACCCTTCTTCACTGTTGGTGGGAGTGTCTATGGAAATCAGTGCGGAGATTCCTCAAAAAACTAGGACTAGAGGACCTATTCAACCCAGCTATTCTCCTTCTGGGTATCTTCTCAGAATCAAAAACATTGTACCACAGTAATATACGTGCACCTAAGTTTATAGCAACAGAATTTGTAATAGCTAAGTCTTGGAAACAACTCAAATACCCATCAACCAAGGAATGGATAAAAAAGATGTGGCATTTTTATACAGTGGAATATTACTCAGCCATAAGGATAAACTTGAGAATTTTATGGGTAAATGGATGCAACTTGAGACCATACTCATAAGTGAAATAAGTAAGACTGACATGTGTGAACATCATATTGTCTCACTGATGTAAGAAACTCAAAGAGTAAAAAGGTCTAAAAATGTACAAGAGATAGGGGGCCAGGGATTTAGCTCAGCGGCACAAGTGCCTGCCTGGCAAGCACAAGGTCATGAGTTTGATCCCCGTACCAAAAAAAAAAAAAGTGTACAAGAGATATTGTGAAATGGGAAGAAACTGTTCAAAGGGATAAAGGAACTAAGATGAAGGAAAGGTGAAAGGGTAGATAAAAAAGGGAAAAAAATGCAAGTCAGTTATACTATTAGCGTCTCTTCACTGAAAAGGAAAGTCTGTGCTAATATTGATTGGAGAAATGTTTATGCCCATATCTTGTACTCTAAGAAGCTACTTTAAAGATAACATGTGATTGACATAGGCAATGTAGCAACTATGGGGGATTCTCTTCTGTCTCGTCTTCGAAGCCCAATATAGTTCTCATTGTTTTGCTTTACTCTGATTATTTTTTTTTTGCTTTATTTTATATTCTGTTTTTATTGGTTTTATTCTGCTTTTTTGGTTCAATTCTACTATACCTGTTGGAATGGTCAGCTATTCTGAAGATAACAAGATATTCTATAGCAGTTACTGTTTTCATAGTATCTTTCTTCGAAGTTATATACCAGTTCTGCTGCTTTGTTTTGATTGACTTTGTTATGTCCTGTTGGAATTTTACTATCTTTAAAATTAAAAAAATTTAAAAAAAAGATAACATGTGACATATTAACTATTGTTAGTCTCCTAGTATTCTGTTATGAAATTTTGTTTTCCCTTTTTTCCATAAAAAAAGAAAAACCACAGAGAAGAAATATTTAAAACACATACATCAGACAAAGAGATTGTATTCAGAATACATTTTTTCAAAATATATAATTCATAGCCGGATGTGGTGGTACATGCCTATAATTGCAGCACTCGGGAGGCTGAGGCAGAAGGATCACTGAGCGTTCAAGGCCATATATTGCTGGTATGAATATAAAATGATACTACTTTGGAAAACAGGCAGTTTCTTTTTTTTTTTTTTTTTGTACCTGGGATCCAACTAACAACCTTGCACCTGCCTGGCAGGTGCTTAGGCCACTGAGCTAAATCCTCAGCTCTATTTTTTTTTTTTTTGGTGGCACTGGGGATCGAACTCACAACCTTGCGCCTGCCAGGCAGGTGCTTAAGCCACTGAGCCAAACTCCTGGCCCTAGTTTTTTGAGGCAGGGCTGCAATGTAGTTCAGGCCAGCCTTGTGCGCACACTGTAGCCCAAGCCAGCCTCGAACTCACAACACTCCTCCTACCTCAGCCTCCTGTAGAGTGCTGGGATTAAAGGTGTACACCACCACGCCCAGCACTGGCCCTATTTTTTGAGGCAGGGTCTTACTATGCAGTCTAGGCTGGCCTTGAACTCACTTTGTAGCCCAGGCTGGTCTCAAACTCACAATGATTCTCCTGCCTCAGCCTCCCGAGTGCTGGAATTAAAGGTGTGCGCCACCATGCCTGGCTAACAGGCAGTTTCTTAAAAAGTTCACCATGCTCCTGTCATGTGACCCAACCAACCTAGGATGGTAAATACTCTTGCAGGTATTTATGAAGTGAAATGGAAATGTCTGTCCATACATGACTCATGCATGATTGGGCATAGTGGTGCACACCTGTGATTCCAGCACTCTGGAAGCCTGAGACAGAAGGATCTCTCTTTCAAACCCAAACTGGGCAATTTAGCAACTAAGGCTCTGAGTCACAATTAAAAAAAAAAATGCTAGGGGATGTAGCTCAGTGTGAAAGTCCTGGATTCAATCTCTAGTACCATAAACACACATACACACACACACGCACTCCATACATGAGGGAAATGTAAGTCAAAATTACACTGTGATTCAGTCTTAGCCCAGTCATAATAGCTATCAACACGAACACATAAACGCAAACATGCATATGTACACACATACATACATATATACATACACACACATCCATAAATGCTGGCGACGACTGGGAGCTCTCTGACACTGCTGGTGGGAATGCAAGCTAGCACAGCCACTACAGAAAACAGTATGAACATTCCTCCAAAAACTAAAATAGAATTATCACTTGATCTAACTACACCCATTCATGGAATACACACGAAGGAAATAAAATTAGCATATCATGGGACATCAGCACACCCACGTTTATTGTGGTACAACATACAACAGGCAAGACATAGAACCAGCCTAGATTTCCATTAACAAATGAGTGGATAAAATCCGTTGTATGTACACAATGGAGTATTACTGGCCATAAAAAAAGAATGAAATTTTATCATTTGTAAAGAACTGGGGGGATCTGGGGATCATCATGTTGAATGAAATACAACAGACTCAAATTTTGTGTTCTCCCTAATACCACAGAGTGTAAAAAAAGGACAAGAAAGGAGACTATTTGACTAGAGGAAAGAAAGAAGGGAGAGGGGGTGTAAGTGTGGGTAATAGGGGACAGGAATATGATCAAAATACATCACACATATTGAAAGCCTCCCCCCAAAAATGTCAAACTGGTGATGAGGGTGGGGGCAGGGAGGGTGATGGGGGAAAATGATTGAAGTTTGTTATGTCCACATACAAATCTGCTAGAAAAAAGTGGGGGGAGGTGCATGCTTGCAATCCCAGCACTCAGGAGGTAGAAGTAGAATTGCCATGAGTCCGAGCACAGCCTGGACTACATAGTAAGCTCAAGGCCAGCCTGAACTACATAGGAAAACCTGTCTCAAATAATTTTTTAAAAATCTGGTTGTAGCCGGGCGTGGTGGCGCACGCCTTTAATCCCAGCACTCGGGAGGCTGAGGTAGGAGGAGCGTTGTGAGTTCAAGGCCGGCTTGGGCTACAACGCGAGCGCAAGAGTGGCCTGAGCTACATAATGTGACCCTGCCTCAAAAAACTAGGGCCAGGAGGTTGGCTCAGTGGCTTAAGCGCCTGCCCTGGCAGGCGCGAGGT